>JAQFZP010000831.1:0-26223 GCA_034695745.1 Geophilus truncorum | reverse complement strand
AAAATGAGAAAATTTGCAAATAACTTGCAAATTCCGTAACCCTTAGCAACGCATCGACGATAATTAAGGGTATTACATTGCGACACGTTGCTGTTGACAAGATACAACTGTTATCATCGAATCGCGGTAATCAGATGAACGTTGTGGGAATAATTTAAGTCAGTAAACAGACACTCGACCGAACACTCGGTTTACTGTATATCTCGCAATTTCAGACGCAGTATACCGCTAATTCAATACGATTTCGTTTTCCCAAAAGCGTTATTCACAATAATAAATAGACAAATAAATAAAATTAAATCACGAAGGATTGGGCGGAGTTTAGGATAAACACGAATGTTAAACGTGTGACAAGGTTGAAAAAAAAATGATATTTAAATTGACAGATATGATGCTTTAGGGTCGCTTACCTTCTTCCTCTTTAACGAATGTGAAGACAATTTCGTGGTGGTAGACCGAAAGATAACGCTTATCGAGATCTTTTAAGGTGACGTGTATTTTCGATGTTTCCACTTGCCAGATAAGGTACAAAAACCTACTTCATTGCTGGTGAATAGGAAACAAACACGCAAAGCATCGAGCTGGTAATGGTAAGCGCCTTCTTCGCATGGCCTGGATTCTCAACCAAGCAAAGAGCGCGGCATTGGCCTCCGTCGCACCCTACAACTGATATGGTAGATCCGGGCAGCTCAATTAAGTAGAAATGCTGGCTTTTCTGCCGACGTGCGCGCCATCTAGTGAGGGTTTATTTAATTAGATGTGTGTTGTTTTTAATCAATTTGGCATTTAGGGAGTGCATTTAATTATGTAACATGTGTTTATTGAGATTTACACAGATGGAAATTGTTTGTTTTGTTTTGTTTTATGTATATAAAATGTAGTTTTGAATTTTTTGTTAATTTTATTCTTTGAAAGAAAAAGTACTTTTTATGGTTGTAAAATGAGAAAAATCTAATGGCATCTTTCCAAAGGGCTGTTATACAATGAGAATAATTTTTAAAAAGTCAACTGACTTCCTTTAGAAAGAAATAAAAAGTTATTAAATGAAATTAAAAATTGTAGAGCGACACTCTTTTTTTGTTATCCTTTGGAGGAGTATAAAGAGCATCTGTGATTTTATCTATACTGATATGAGCAACGTAAATATCGTCTCCTAATGGAAGTCCGCCTCTTCGCCGACCTGATTTTCCTACAGGTTCGTACGGTTCCTTTCCCAATTGAGGTCCAGAATAATTAGAGTCTTCTTTAACCTGAAACGAGCCAATAAACATAAATAAGCAATGTAAATAAAAGCTTTATTATGTATGCGGGAAAAACTGTTAGAAAATTAGAAATTTAATTAGCAAGGTTGTTTACCTTTTTTCCAAGTGCAAAAATACATCTGGTCACCCTAGGGACATGTTGTAAATAAAGGAGATCATCAATTTTAAATAGAAGGTGTTTGGGAACTCCATATTCCTTGCAAGCCAAAATAAAACGTTCAGTATTGTCGTATTTTTCTCTCATATTGCTGTTTTTTATTTCCCCCTTTATACTTCCAGGTTTGATGATGTTCATTAGCCTAATTGAGCACAATCCGTTAACTGTAGCTGTCAACTTTTTTTTCATCAGTTGTAATTGATGTTAAAGCAGGCTTACCTGCATAATATTGCTCCGTCTCGTATATATTGATCATAATCCATGCACGAAATTTCATCTAAAGTGTTCCAGATCCATAATAAAATTTGACTTTCCTTCGCACGATCTCTCTTTAATAAACATTAATAAGATTTTTGGGATTTTCATTAGTTTTTTTTTTTTTTTTTGGGGTTGTTTTTTCCTAATTACATGCGCTGCTTCCAAAGTGTCCTCAAATGGTTCCTCTTCACTCATGAATGCGGCTAGGTCAAATTTTTATAGGCTGTAAAGACTGTAAGCAAGATAAATTGAAACGGCAGGAGTAAAATTAAGAAAACTCGTTTCCTTCCTTAAAAGGTTCGATTTAACACTAGCGATGTGTGAAAACTTTCGGGGAAATTATTTTGGACGTTTGATACGTTTGTGTCGCCAAGTTTACTTTCTTTTGACTTAAATGTTAAGTTGCTGTTACAGTCACAAGGTTTTGTTATGTAACCATTGAAATACCATTGAAATGTAAACATCGGTGCTAATGTTACGTGATTAATGATCTCGATTGATTGGTAAATAGAAATAGTGACAATTTGATCGAATTGGGTGCGGATATGGTCAGTTACCTCTGTAAAATCTGAGATTTACAAGATGTCGTGGCCTAATGAAATCTTCTGCGTATAACTGGCATGAGTGCACAGTTTGTGCTATTTTTAACGCTGCATTTCAAAAGAGCGTGCAGAAAAATGAGCTATTTGTTCTAAATTTAAGTTGGAGCTTTTATAACAGCATTTGTTTACAGTGAAGATATAAAAAAAAGAAAAAAAAAAAGAGATCAATATCAGTAAATTTATTTCAACCAATATACATGACAAAAATGTTAAAAACATCTTTAAAATATTTGAAATTTGCAATATATATAATATAATATATAATTTATATATTTTATTTATATTTATATTTTTAATGTAATATTCTAATATTTTATAACTTAAAGTTTTTTATAACCAGCAAAACGTCTCGAGACAAAATTACAAAAATTTTATCACAAAAAATAAAGTTATTTAACAATACTCATGGCAGAAAAAATAAAAATATTAATACAGAAAAATAATGAAATAACTTAATTTCATGCTTGCCACACATCTCTTACGCACAGATACATAACATACTGTTTAAAAGCTGATTTCTTAATGAGATCACATTTTAGAATTTGAGGCTTTATATTATTACCAGTTTGAAGTTTAAAGATAAAGCTGAATTGAAATCTTATTTTTTTTCTTTGGGCACTTGCAAACTATGATCACAAGTTGCACTAGTCACATACACACATCAATTCTAAATATGATAAAGATTGATTATGTTTCCAAATAGTTTTAGATATAATTGTATTTCGGCAAAAAATATATTGTGTAAATATCAATCTGAATTGATATTTTCCCATCAATGTAAATTTTTGCATTGTTTTCACTGATATCTTCAAATATGTATAAAATGGATAAATTGTAAATCGTATGATTTGATCTGAATTCCCTAATTACATTACTTTTAAAAGAAAATTTTAGAATTTTTTTTTTTTTACTGACTTGTGACGTTTAATACGTCAGAAACTTGAGTTGAAAGATTTATTTATTATCTATAAGAGTTTGGAGCTGAAGAACCAAACCACGAGCTAATGTGAGAATTTCTTTTGCATTATGATGTTCAGCCATTTCTACAAAATTAATATTAAAGAGTTAAGTCAAATAAAAATTGTGCTTTCTTACTATTACCGTTGAAAAATTTAATTATGTCCGTGAAATCCATGTTGTTGCTCAGAATTATGTCCCTGTAATATTCCACAAAAGCCAAGGCAATAAACAGAACGAAGTTAGCGGATGCTACGTATCTTGCACTCCAAATTGTTTCCCAAATACTAAATACATCTTCATACACCAATTCTACAACAATAAGTAATGCAAAAATAATTTACAGTGCACAACAATATGAAATTTTCATACCTCGCTTAAAATCTAAAAGAAACCACCTGTAACAAAAATAAAAATGAGTGTAGTCGCCGTTTTGATGCATTAACTCGAACATCTCCGAATCGAGAATCTAAAAATAAAAAAATACAATTATATTTCGAAAGGAAAAGATTGAAAATAATTTCTTGCCTGTATCATGGAACGCATATTTGCAAAATGGGCATCCATAGCACCACCATGGGGAAAATTAGTAGCCATTCGTTTCATCAATTCGCACAAGCAGCTATACGTGAGGGATTCTGAAGATGAAAAATATTTATTCTAATTTGCTTAAATTAAATTCATTTGATCGTAAAATACCATCATTGAAAATAACTAGAAGTGGTGCAACAAGATCACACATTCCTTGAACGTAGCCTACGTCTAAGTGTTCCCAAACATACCTAAAACAACAAAAAAATTACTTAAAAATAAAAAAAAATTATTTTTTTTGGATTAACGTACGTGCACATAACATTACGCAGTTTCTCTAAGTTATCAGCCTCGGCAAAATACTTGTAATTTCTGTCGCACCGCTGCACATCCTTATCAATACGATGTAAGTTCAGTGCAAACGTGTCCAATAAATCACTCTAGAGAAAGATAAACACCGCTTTAATTAAACAGGTAGGAGTAAACAACTTAAAGTGACGTACGGGATACACTCCACCATTAGAACTCGCTGGTGACAAACAACTCGAGCCTTGACTTCCGCCATCAAGCGTTTCATCGATAGCTAATGTCGATTTCCCGTCATCCTCGCCTAATATTTTATCAACTTCTTCAGAGACGTTTCCACAGTCAATTGATGGATTAGAAACCACAATAAGCTCATTATGCTCTATTATTTCCATCACTTCTTCTTTGGTCTCTGCATCATGCTCGATACCCGAATTCCCTTCATCTTGTTCTTCGCTCGCCTTTGTTGCATCCAAGTTTAGATTTTCCTCCGATCCCAAACTAACGCTATCTTCAAACACTTCATTACTCAATGTCTGATCTCGACCTAAAACAGATTTCAAAAACGGATTTAAAACAACAAATATTTTTTTTAGAAATTTTTAAAACGATAATCTCTCTATTATTTTTTTTTCGACATAGTACCAACAAGAGGAATTTCACCATTACTGGTGCTTTCAGATGACAACTTTGCTAACTGCGCAGCCATCGTTTCTTTATCTCGTTGCCGCACGATAGCCTCGACAGCCAACCACTCCGACATGGTTGTCTCGTACTGCTGGTGGAAGGCTAAATTTTGTATCCGGCGATCCTCTTCGGCACTGCCAAACTGATGATGTCCTAGCAAATACGGCCAAACTTCTTTCCTGATTTCGTGTTGCACGCCGCCAAAGTAAGTCAATCGATGAACTTCCATTGCATCTTGAATCTAAAATCAAATTGTACAAAGTAAATACGGTATAAATATTCTTAGTTAATTACAAATTCCTTACCATTCCATCTTTGTGCATAGACATCCACACTTCTTCTGTGAGCCCTTTCAATGAATCACAAGGATCGCCGACCGAAACTACATTTATGTTCACTAAACCGGATAAATGCGTTCGAACTGTGCGCAAGTGACGGCAATGTGCTAACCCTGAAAATAAATCCAAAAATTATTTAGAAAAAATAAACATTAAATAATTTTTTTTCTCACATCCATAGAATGCGCGTGAAATAATCTGTCGTTTCATAGTCGCACACAGTACTTGAAGTGAATCTCGGCTAAAATCAAAAAATAAAATTAATTAATTAATTAAAAAAAATAATTGTTTCTTTACCCTGTTTGGTCGTTCGAAAGAGTCGAGACGAGCGGTTTATTAAACTGAAACTCGAACCCGTCATCATTTAGCGACAACGACTTGGTAGAAGACGCACTGGACGACGAGCGTGTCGATGTTGAAGGGTTTCGTTTGCTTACAAGAGGAGTTGATTCCTTCTGCGAAGCCGAAGACGTTAACCACGAGAAGGAAGAACCACGGAAGAACTTTGGATCCATCAATTCTTGAGCTAGAAATTTACTTTCGAGCTGTCGATCCAGTATTTTTCTTTCTCATTTTTAATTTATAAATTAAAATAAGAAAATATTCTTACATATGTTTTCAGGTTTGATCTTGTTCAGAATTCGAAATACGTAATCGGACGATTCGTCGTCTTCCTCCGAACTATCCTCTGACCGTTTGGGTGGAGTGCGTCCCTTACGCCTGAGTTTTGGGAAAACTTTTCCCTTTCCTCGCTGAGACCAAAGTGGAGGGTCTAATTGGCCGTGTGGCAAAAGGCCGTTTTCTAAACATGAAAGGAACTGTAAAAGATGACCACCTTTGGGGAAGTGAATGGGAGGCCTCTGGACTCCGTCTTGACCGACTAGAACTACTGTTCCACCAATATCAGCTAAAATTTTAAAAAATTCAATGATAATTTTAAAAAATTCAATGATAATTTTGAAAAATTATTTTTAAGAAGAAAACTTGCCTTGCTGATGGCAATGTACGTAAACTATTTCCCTGACGTTGACATTAATAGCATAATCCCAGTACAAGCTGTAATAAAAATTTATGTGTCATTAAAAGTAAATGTAAATTCTTATTAAAGAAGTGTGTTTTCATTAATTTTTTTATAAATAAATGAAAGTGGAATTTAAAATGATAAATAATAATTATAGTAAATAAGAGTTTAAACATCTAGTTACAGCCAATTTACGTGCATTAAATACTTACTCGAAATCAGGTTTGGAAGTTTGTCTAAAAAATGACTTTCGACGGTTTGGTGTCGAAGGAGGTTGGCATCTATAGAAATCATACACAAGCAACTAAAACAGAAAACGAAAAACAACAACGAAAAAATAATAAAACCAAAAAACAAGCAATTTAAAAACGCTTTAAAGTTTACTAAAAGAAAATATAAAAACAAAATTTAGCATTTCAATGTAAATAAACAACTTAACTAGATATATAAAATCAAAAGCAAAAGCAAAAGCAAAAGCAAAAAATAAAAATAAAAACGAAATTAATTCAAATAAATATTTAAATTTGACTCACCTTTTGTCCTCTTTGTTGTCAACTGCTGTGCTGTCCACACACCCATTCATCAATTGATTAGGCGTCCATTTGATTGTCAATATATCCGCCACTTGATGAAGAGATAGATATCCAGGCAACGGTTCCATGTTCTCTCTCTAAACAAGAATCAATGTCAAAGTAAAAGTGCACTTTCATTACCAATGTCAACAAAAACAGACAAGTGAACTTTCCTTCAATTTCTCCCAATCAAACAAATCTCAAATTTTAAACCAAAGTCTTTAAGTGTGTCAAAAAAAGGATTTTAGTACCGTACCGGTTGCACGAGAACATTGTTTTTCCCATACAGAAGAGTTGCCTTTGAATTCTGATGCAGTGACTCGACGTATTCTCTAGCAGAAACAGGAACCGATCGACTGTTTTCTTCCGAGTTACCAGTGGTCAGAGGTCGCCGAAACTACAGTTGATGACGAATTCGAGTAAATAGTAATAATTTAGAGTTTCACTTTTACTTCACTTACGTTAAGTCCTGGTCGCCGTCCCATCGGAGGAGTGGAAGGGTTCGTGGGATAAATGCTGGATATTCTGTGTCTCTGTACAAGTTCGTCAGCTGGTGGATCCGTCCAAAAATGATCTTGGGTTTTCATCTTTGAATAGTCAAGAGCGCATGGACCGACTAAGAGAGAAGCGAGTATTGGACCGTCGACGGGGTCGGAAACAAGAGCATCTCGCTCGTAGTATTTACTGATAATAAAAAAAAGAAAATAAAAGAAAATTCTCATTTATAGTTTTAAAAATTGTAAATTTTAGTTTACTGTCGAATGTTTCATAGAATATCTTAACAAAGTCCCTCAGGGTTTTATAATTAAAATTTTAAATTTCCCAGTTAATATAATGTACACGTGGCCACAGGAGAAGCCGCTAATCAAATTTGGCTTTTAGCGTAAATTTTACTTTTAAATTTCGGGAATTTAATAAAATTCTAATCTAAATCAAGATAAAAAAAAATACAACAAAAGTTTAACTTGTGCAATTAAAGCCATTTTATAGCATTATAAAATTCTCTTTGACTGTGACATAAAAGGAGGGAACAGATGATTTTAATCAAACCTACATTTCCCATTGGCAATAAAAAACGGAAACCCATCGTCCACTCTACTTTAGACCTTTAAATGTCACTCCTTTAACAGCAGCAAAACAAACACGAAAACTTTCACTTTATGTATTTTTTTATGACTTTCTTGTTTTAAATTGTAAATTCGGGCCTATTGAGTGCAACAGATCATGGCACGCGATAAATTGCGCATAACGTCACAATTGTAATGGGATGGAAACAGATTAAAATTTCCTCCTGTGCAATCTCGGGAGGATAGCCGTGTTTGTCATTCAACCAGCTACTGACAGTGCCTCTGACACTACCTGTTAAATTATCTAGAAATGCGACAGGTCAATTTCCTTCGAATGCAATCTCATCCGCCGCACGTATAAATCGATCACTCACCTACTATTCTGTACTAAGTGATCAATTATTTTGGCCAGTTGTTTTTCAAATAGAGCCAACCGAATCCATAGGTAGCGCAACCCCGGAGATATTTTCTTGAGCAAAAATACTTTCGACCTGCTCGAGCTCTCGCTACCTGATGAGGAGCGTCTGAAAAAAAAACAAAAACAGAATTATATTGATTATTTTATTTTAGTGTATACGTTTTTAGAGTAAATATCAATAAAACATAAAAATAAAATTGCATCTGAATTCGTACCATATGTTTCCCATTTATTGCCATTAAATATCTAGGAATTTACCCGAAATGCGTCATGAAATTTAGATTTCGATTTAAAAAAAAAAATTGACATTTAGAACTGTTTTTAATAATTCCTGCACATCTACAGTAATCCCCCAGGGACCTGTTAAAATAACAGTTTTATTTATAAAATATGTATTTCTCAAGAATTATTCAAATCTGAAAACGCAGTTATATACGACATCTGAATATTGACTTCGAAAACCGCCACTCAAGTCTGCCATCTCGTTTATCAAATTTTGCCTATCTGAAACTGCATTAATTTTTCACCAACCAAAGTCATTTATGATACTGCTTTATTACTTCTAGGCACGGTGCACGATATATCCAGTTCATGTTTTAACTGCATCTGGGTATGATGTGAAGAGTAATGCTTATTAAAGACATACATCACAGCGAATGACTGTATGATAACGAGGAATTACGAAAACACTTCGAGAAAAAACTCGCAACGAACCGATAAAAAAACAATGGAAAATCAAGACACAATACAATATAATAATTGTATCATCAACTGCTTGACTTCAAAAAAAAAAAAAACTTAATACAATACAAGTTTAAGCTTGTTATATAACCTAGTCTTTGAAAGAGGCAATCAATCAAGCTCAAGAAGAAATCAAGTTACAACATTCATAATATGAAAAGATTAACATTTGATAGGTAGTATGAGCTCGACTCTTGAGCCAGAAGATTAGCATAGATTTGAATTCTAGAAAGTCTTTCGCATTAAAGTAAACAGACACCACATTAGAGACGGTGAAAATTGAGTAGAGTAGAAAACTAATACCGGAGTCGAATTGTGTTTGAAGTAAAATCATTAAATTTTAAAGCGCGTGCAACTACAATAATAAATAATCAAATAAGGTTAAATATTTATAAAATTCAATTCAATTCAATTTAATAGCAAAACTGTCATTTTACATGCATTTCAATTCCTCTTTTCCTTTGTTTTCGTTTTGTTTCGCGAACAAAAGGAAAAGCTAGAGGATTATTGTTATTGCATTGCGGTTTTTCTTTTTTCTTGACAATTTTCTTTGCAGGCCAAATGATAAAACACATTTTATGTTGGATCTTAATGTGGCCATTACTTTTTCTACTTACCAACAAGAAAAAAAAAAAACTTTCATAAACTGAAAATATTCTAACTTGCAAGACCATTATTTTTTTTTCTACCAACAACATTAATTTCTAAGCTAATAAGGAGTTGCCATGTGAAGAAAATTTTTTTTTTTCAAAAAAGGGACAATGTAGAAAAGATCGATCGAGCCACAGTGACGCACGAGATTGTACTTTCTTGCCACCCGATGGTTTAGTATAAAAATCTTGATATTCCCTTTGCGAATATAATAATACCTGTCATTTCTTATCAAAACATCGGGCGATCTTAATTAAGTTTGTCGCTGCGTTTAAATTTTTCCTTGAATTTTAACAAGAAAATGCAATTTTATCCTGTTTACCAGATTCAGAAGGAAATGGAGTTCGGAGAAATAGAAATCGCTTCTAAGTAATAAAACTCGAAATAAGAAATAGATTTTCAGGTTTACTTTCAGTCAATTTGCATAAGTACTTTCCATCCAATTTGGTACATCGGATCGAAAGTAGCGTTTTATCATAAGCATGTATACGAAGTTTATCGTGTTGTTACCGGTAAGGAAAAGTGCGTCGATGTACGAGTGTGAAACAAAAACAAGAGAAAAGAAAAAACTAATAAAGTAAAAAAAAAAAGTGAATAAATTTCCTGTCAAAAATATCAGCAAGGTTAAGAAGGGCAATTTTTATCCTTCAATCTTCATTTTCCATAATTTTACTCTACAACGGAAATTTTCGTAGTATTTTTTTTTTTGTTGTTTTTCTTTCTACTTTAATGGCAAGCCAGACGGAAGTTACAAAAGATACCGGTTGTATCTCATGTCCGATTTTCTGTTTAAAGTCTTCCACTATAAAATAAAAATCCTCTTTGGGGAATATTTCGGTATGTTGAATGATTTATATTTTACAGCGACCTGAGTGTCCGTTTTGAAGTGGAAGTTTTACTTTTCCAGAAAATGAATGCAAATATTTACCACTTAGTAAAGGTGTTTCCACTTACGCTTGTCAACATGTTGTTTGTAGTTTATAACGACAGGAGATTTTTAATCATTTTTACGCAATATAAACATAGATTACTCAGAATTTCTTGTTATTTTGAAAAAATTATACATTATAGTATCATATTAACAGCAAAATGATAGGCTTAAACTTGAAACTCGGGTGTGATGCAATTACTCAGAGGTTGTTATGTAACAGTTTTCATTTAAAAATGGTGCAGTGCTCGTAATATTTGAGATGTCTTTGAATCAAAAGAGATTGTTTGTTTAAGAGTCTTACAAGTTGTTTGCCTTTGGATTTATTTAGTTTTTTTTTTATTTTTTTTTATTTTATTTATTTATAAATTTAATACGGTTGACTCAGGATGAAGCTTTAAGTTTAATGCTCTACTTATATAGGTTTAACTGTGTTGTTATTTAGTACCCAAACATTGATTTTCAACCGAATTGCGTTATTACATTTCTAAAAGTTGAAGAAATGTCATTGCTAATTTTTCCCTTTTCCACAAGTAAAAAAATTCCAGATAGAATTTCATCTTTCTTTGACAAAAAAAAACTAAATTTGCTACGTGTCTCAATAATGTCATTTCGAACACTCTGAACACGGTTTTTCAATGATTCAGACGAGAATGTTCCATTGGCATTAATTTTTAACACTAGTGCACTTACTTGTTTGGATCGGCGCTCTCCACTTGCTGTACCAATTGAGAAATGAGTTTTGCTGGTTCAAAATTTTTTGCCACTTTATGCAGAAGAGCAGTGGTAGAATTTGTCTTGAAGAGGCCTAAAGTCCTCCTTTTTAATCCGTGAGATAAACATGTTTCCACGACCGCTACAAAATTAAAAAAATAAAAAAAAAAATAAAATCATTACTTAACCCTAATTTTAGGGAAAAAATATTTTTTTTCAAAATTAATTTTTAATCCGTTCTTTCCAAACACTACTTCTCACTTTTTCATTGCATTCTCATTCGGCTCAATGCACACAAGCTATCGTGAGAGCACGTGCAGACGGTGCAGTTAAGAACTAGTTGTAAAGCATCTTAATATCTTTTGTTTAAAGAAGAAATGATCAGATAAAAGAAAACCTTTTCATGAATTACTTTTCTTTTATTTTATTTTCCTTTTGCAATTCGGAAAGGTTCGTTCTGTCTTTATCCAATTATGAATGAAGAAATTTATGATACTTTAATTATTGCAATTAAATTTTAAAAATCTTAACGATAAGAACGAAAGACTAAACCGCAGACAGTGAAAGTGAAATTTTAAAGCAGAACTTGGATTATTTTCTTTTACTTGTAAACTAAATATTGATTGCAGCAGTCACGAGAGGTCAAAACGCGAGACTTGGAGGTTAAAATCATTTAAAAATTAAAATTGCACGCAGATTTAGCGTTAAATGCGTGCGATAATGTGAAAGCGGAGGAAAAGATGCGACTTGCACCCAACTTGAGGTCATGCAATCATAAATCACATCCACCAAAAGGTTTTGTAGCAAAATTCCATTTCAACATCCCTTCAAGGCTTCCTCAGATTAAATTAGCCGCTCCAAATCAAATAAAAATTTCGTAAAATAATGTAAACAACAAAGTTGTTATTACACTCACAGTCAGTCGAGTTAAAACTATTTTTGGATTTGTTGCTTCATTCCATTTTTTTGTGCACTAATATCAAAACTGACAGTGTCAGATATAATTACCATACTGTGTCAAAACAGTTTATTCTATGCACAGTTTAATTTTTTTTTTAACCTGCCAGAGACATTTGGAATGAAATTATAGCGAATTCGCTGCGAGGAGATAAAACAATTTATATCAGTTTATTTGACTTGAGGAAACGAGGGCAAGAAATGATTAATTTACAGTTCTCAAGCCAATCTGACTGACTCAATGCGGCAGAATGAGCCAATAAAATCGTTTTTTTCCCTCTTGCGTTACAACACATAATAATATAATTATTGTAATAAAACTCCACGTGCAAACGTTATTGTAAATAATACCGGTAGTAAAAAGCAATAATTACCGCATAATGACGTTATACTGCTACTCTCTTCGTGTACGAATTTACGAGTCACGGCTTCTTCCATAATTTGCTTCACCTGAAAAAAAAAAAAAAAAAAGTTTACCCATACATTTAATTTTTTTTAAATTATATTCAGAGGCTTCAAATATCCGAAATCGCTAACGAATCACTGCTTTCAACATAAAAAGCCATCAAGTTTGTAAGTATTCGCATTATGACGTCATTTCAACTGTTTTACGGCTGATTGCCATTAAAAGAGCAATTTTCTTAAAACTCATACTGAGTTTACACAGATGGTTTTTACTGGAACCACCCATCATTACACCCAACATAAATTTCTTAAAGAAGTGTTGCGAGAAAGTATAAGAAAAAGTGCGTTGCACTAAAGAGGTACAAGTTTTTTTTTGCTCTTGTTCCGCGGTGAAAATTAGGGGATTGATGACGTCAAGAAGAAAAATCAATGATGTTAGTTATTCTTCACGTGCACCTGGGGTCTATCTATACGCTGCTAATATTCTGGCAACGTGCAACCCATGAGATTCATCATTTATAGGTACTCGCCTTATTATTCGTATATAGTGCACCGAATTTGAACCTTTAAATATTGCGAATTGTAAACAACAATAATAACACTCGACAAATCAATTTTCAAGTTTTTGACTGGTGGAAGAGAGATGATGGAGAAGAATTCATTTCCTTCCTCCTTCCCAACTATTTGAAATTTTAATATACCATACCACAAAACTTTATATATTTATATATTTATTTATAAAAAGTAAAAAAATCTCAAGAAAATCTCAATCAGGAAAAAAGAATGTAACCCCTATGGAATAAAATGTCTAGCAACGACATTAACTACGACTTTAAATTTCATTTCACTTTAAATCGAACCAAGTATTTGTATAAAGTGTAAAACGTCTTTTTCATATCGTTCCCGTCTCACTTCCCTGCTGTTCATAAATTTTACTTTTTTTTTTTTATTTTATCTTTTCCAACATCCAAAATCCCAGCTGGAACTCGAAACCGTAACTGTCCGCTCAATAAACTTGCACCACTAGACCCAAACACATCAACCATCCAACAAAAAATAAAAGTAATAGAAACAAAAGAATAATACAATATAAAAAAAATAATAGAAATGAATCTTTTTGCTCCACTCAAACACCTCTTTAATATTAATTTACCGACCTCTATATAAAATATCGTTGAAACAATTTTCTTCTCTTGTACTCATCATTTATTAAGGGCGTTAACTTTAACTTTGACGAATAAAAAAAAGTCATTACAGTTAAGGATTAAAGTAAATTGACTACAGACACTATCTCTAAGCCTCAGGCCGTTCAAGCTAGAATTGTAACCACACAGACCATAAAACTAGCATTTCATTAAACTAACTTGCACTTGTAACATTTTTCAGTGAATTTGTCTTAGTTCTTTGTAATTTATTACTGCCATAATTTTTTTTTACACACAAAAAATAGAAATTTGTAATTTATTACATTTTATTACCTCTAATCTCATTTTATACCCCTAAATTAATCAGCTTAATTCCTTTCGTAAAAAATTAATGTTGATTAAATTCTAGTAAAAAAAAAAACAAAAAAACTGCTGATTGCAGACAACTACGACCCTGCATTTTCTCCTCAAGAGCGTCCCCAGCAGCTGTTTGTTTCCAATTACACAAAATGACCAGTAACACAGTTGCTTCATCTGCTTCAATTCCATTTGCAACTTGGCGACAGTTTTGTCCTAGACAGCTGGCTGTCATCTCCAAGTTTTATTTTATTTCGTTGTGTATAAAGAATATTCCCTAGTTGTTACCATGGAAACTCATCTCAAAGATCGCATGAAAACTTGACTTGTTGTTGAGTAATCTATATCCGTTTATTAGAGTTAAAATGTTTATCAGACTTGTCGACTGGATTTATTGCATAGCAACCGTAATATCAACACTTGAAAAATCACACATTCTCATCCAGGTACTGATTTAAATCTTTTTAAACTTTTCATCTGGTGATTTTCATTTAATTTTGAAATAGAAAAAAAAATCTCTGTAATGGAATTTTTTCTTTGCTTCCAGTGCATACTCTAAGGATTTCCTTACGATAAAATGTATTATTTCATTCTGCTAAGAAAATGCTTGTTAATTCTTACGTTATTTATTTGCATGAATTAGCGATTTCTTTTTAACCGTATAGTAAAGTAGTTAAATTGACTTTGGTAATTATCAGTCCGGCACGCATTTTCCAAACGGCTTTTATCGATTTTCTGTTTTCACGATAAATTGATATTCCCATGTGCAGGTATCCTTAAAAGCCATTCAAATGTAAATCGAGTAGGTAACCAAACTGTTTAATCAAGTAACATTACTTTCCATTTGCATTAATAAATTCATGACATTAAAACCACATATTGACATTTCCTAACCTCCTCAAAAAAAAAAAAAATAATAATTACTCGATTTTTTTTCTCTATTTCTCATTTTCTTTTAATATAATTCTGGGTGTGAAAATAAATAAAAATGCCTTTCGACTCTTTCCCACTATCTCTCCTCAATTTTACTTAATCAGCGCATAAAAGTGCAGTAATTTTTCATAATTTCATTAAAACCCACTGTTATAATTGAGTTTGCACTCATTTTCCGGTCGTCAGAAAGCTGTCAATGTGGCTTTCTCACTTCCATATGTGCAACACAGCGAAGCCCAGCTTTCGAACAAAACTTGCACTCACCTCTTTTTTCACCATCCGCAACATCTTCTCTCGAAATTCTTTATCTGAAAATAGAATCGAGTAAGAATTGTTAGGATTATTGCGCATCTAAATTCGCAGCAAAAAAAAATTTCATGATATTCAATATGTGATTGAATGGAATTTGAAATGACCGCAAGCAGCAAGTGATACCTGTCTGCGTGACTGCCATTTTGCGACTGACAGAGTTTGAGCATATGCCACCAGAGAGCGGTATGATATTGATTGACATTTTTTCAGGGCGGGGATACAAACAGGAAAAAATGATGTGAAATTAGTGAGTAAATTTACGTAAAGATTGATTTTTCTTATTTTTATCTTATTTATTGATTTTTATCAATTCTCGTATTTCTCTAATAATTCTCCGGGAAGAGATTCTAGTACCATTGAACAAATGTTTGTTAAGGTGTTTAATGTTTGGTGTAATAAATATCAAGTAATATTAAAATCAATTTCTTTTAATAAATAAATTTTGGCTTTATGTTTTGTTTAATTTCAAGGTATTTTAGAAAAATTGTAAATAATCCGCCCGGGGAATACCTAATTATAGAAATATAGAGTTTTATTTATTTTTTTAAGTAAAATTTAAAACAAAAAAAATTTAAATTCATTTTTTTTTTGGACATTTAATTGTGCTAAAATAATTATATTTTTAAAACTAAATTTATAACTTACGATATGTCATTGGCCTAAAACATTTTCCGGAAATTTCTGCAATCCAAAAGTTAGTCTAATTCAAATCCCAAAGTCCGTCATGTTACAGCATTTTTCTAATAAATAAGTGCTGTAAATTAAAAATATAATTAAAACAAATTATAAATTGAATCTAAATTATTTATTATTATTATTATTATTGATTGATTGAACGACCTTGATTTGCTTTAGTTGACAATTTGCTCACATTTTAGATCCGTTTCCGACTTCTTCATACTCTTCATTAATCATTTACGAGATTGATAAATTAACAATTATCTAATTTTAGATACAATTCCCAAAGTCAGCTTCAAATTTTTCTAAACCGGTGTATCTCCAGCCATGTTGTTTACTGATTGACGTCATCGCATTGCTTTGCTCCGATTCCTTCGCCACCTATCAACAAATTCAACAAGCTCCTTAAACATTTTCAAAATTAATTTTTATTATTTTAAATTTCCATTAATTCATTATTATCATCTATTTTTCAAAGTAAATTTTCATCTCACAATTAAATTAAACCAAACAACAGTCAACTTTACTAATTTGAAAAACAGCCGTAAGATGTCGACACAAGCACAAGTGTTTTTGAACCCACCATAATTATTTTCTTACTGTGCTTAGCCTATAGGCAAAAACTAGCACAGAACTCTTTATGGCAGTGATAGAAGCCTAAACAGTTGTCAAACACACCATGTCGATTCCCAAAATAATTCAGCAATCAACATACGACGACGTAATTCGTGAAAACGTCGAGGATCTAGAGATGACACTGGAGGAAGCAACGGAAGATGCCATAATCCAGTTTAAATCACAAGTATAACCAAACATTAACCCTTATAAATATTCAATTGACCCAATTTTCCTTCATAGGGAGTCTCCTTGACCGCCATAGTGACCAATCCAACTGTGACTCAAACAGACGAAGGCGTCAGCGTGACTCACAAAGTCAAAGTGGCCGTAGAAAACCTCAAATCATTATCAAAAGACACCTCTAACACCAATGCGATTAACGACCAATTGAAGATTATCAAAGACGAATGTCAACTTTCCTTTGCGCATCAAAATCTGGCTGCAAATAGTGGGGCATTTTCGGTTTTGATACCGCTTTGGTCGACACATCTAAACAACGTTGTCGATACTTTATGTGCATTGGTCAATGGTCAGCCAGATTTGTTTGACGAGACATCTCTGCTGTTGATCCGTCGTACCCTAATTGATAACATCGATAATGTTTCCCTAACCCCTCAACTTTTGGAATTAATTCATTCAGCTTGTATTAAACACGAGAGAAACAGACAAATGTTGATTGATAACGACGTTTTAACACCGCTGATAATGTGTTTGAAAGCCACCAAGTCGCCTGACATAATTAAAAATGTTTGTTCTGTTTTGAGGGCGTTAGTTTTAGACGATGATATTAGGGTTGAGTACGGAAAAGCTCACGACCACGCAAAGGATATTGTTGTTAACCATGCAGCAATTCCTTTGCTTTCAAAATTACTTCAAGGTGAATTGATTTATTACGATTCGAATCTTTTAAAAAATGTTAATTTCACTTTTTTTTTTGATTTTAGAATCTCCTGATGTTACGATAGCGAGTGATGTCGTTCTCACGCTCAGCCGATTGATGGTTCGTAACGAATTTTGCAAAGACACTGCAGATTCAGGCGTATTGGCACATTTGTTTCAAGTTCTGAGGGAATACGCTGATAATCAAACGCTCGTTCAAAATGTGCTTTATCTAGTTAAAGCTTTGGCTGGTAACGATCAAGTGCAGAAAGACATTATGAAAGAAAACGGAGCTGAATTGATAATATTCGCTACTCAAAAGCATATCTCGAAGGCTAGTGTGAGTAAAGTTGCTTGTGGCACTTTAGCTGCACTTGCTCTGAGAGCTCCATCGCACTGTTCGGCGATTGTTGATGCCGGGGGTGCGTCACTCATAATCCATATGATGGAAAAACATGCGCAGAATGAAGCTGTTTTGGTAATTTTTCTATCTTATGTTTTTAAAGTTGTTTAGTTTTACTTTTTTTTTTGTTACAGAGACACGCATGTTTAGCCATTCGTAATCTGGTGGCTCGATCTCAAGAACTCGTACCGAAGTTTTTAGATCTTGGTACAGAGAAGTTGGTGCGACGTGCACAAGTGCGACATCCTACTGTTGCGGACGAAGCAAAGGCTGCTCTTAGGGATTTGGGTTGTGATGTTGAATTGCTGGAGCTGTGGACGGGGAAAAAGAAAAGTTTAGAAAATTAAATAAAACAGTTTTTTTTAATATATTAATATGTGGAGAAATAAAATGGTTTCTTTATTATAAATTTAATAATGTGATAAATTTGTTTATGTATCAGCTTTGGTATGTAATGATTTTAAATATGAAATAAATTTAAAGTGTTTTTACTGTACTGTGTTTTCGTGTTTTTCTATGTAGTGAATAAAGTTAATCAAAAGTTTTAACAACAGAAGGCGCCTCTGTATAACAGTTTCTGCAGTGATGCATCCAATGGAGTGCCAATGTAAAATCTCAGCTTTGTTTATATTTAATAACCCAAGATGGCGCTATCGTGCGTGTGTTATGCAAATTTACCACAAATTAAAATTACTTATCCATTTACCTACAGTATATAATGGTATCTGCTCTTAGAAGTTCATCGAATTGAATTTTTCATTTCACCTTACTTATGTTACCTTAATTTTTACTTTAATTACAAATTCTTTTATCTTATCATTTACATTATTTTCAAATTTATAAAAATCTGAACAATATTACCCGCATCCAAACCCTGTAATTTTTATGGTAAAATAAAAATAAATACAAAATTAAAAACTAAAACATGAAATATTTTTCATTTCTTTAATACATTTTATAAAGAGATGAAATTAATTTCAAGTTACGAAACCATTTCAGTTGAAATTGCATTTCAAAGATTAAAGCGGCACACATAATGTTTCACTATCGTCAGTGAAAGATTTACCTGTCATTCAGCAAACAAAAAACTATCAGCGTCTTTTCTCTTCTCTTCGAACCGACAAACATTAAAAATAGTATTTAATTATGCTAATCGAAATAATGCTCCAAATGAATCGTTATTTACAAGCAAATAGCTGCGGGGACCTGATAAGCGGCTCCCCATCCCAACCTCATCCATACATTAAAGAACATCACTGCGGAACGCCAACAAAAACTGGCGGCGCCAATTATTTAATGACACTCTTGCCACAAGCAGTATTGACTTCCATTTTCTTGCCTGCACTTATGTTTAACTTGTAATGCTCGAACGAACCACGACCGTTTCACTACTTACAACTTTAATAAATTAAAGCGCAATTAATTCAGAACAATTATTGACTGACTTTCATAAATAAAAAAAATTTAAATTTAAAAAAGTAATTTGTTTTTATTTTGTTTATTTTTAAACGTAAAAAAATGGAAAAGTAGCGTACGCATGTTTGAAAGACCCTAATTAGTGAAACTGTAAAATATGTGCTTTTGCGAATATTTTTTTAATGTGTCAAAAAAATAACTGGTAGTTACCCTTGCTAATGGCCATGGAGAAAAGCTTCACACCCAAACACAGCAATCACGTCGGGTCACTGACGTCATATTTTTTGCACAGATTACTAAGGCGGAATATCACCCGAGGCAAACTTGGCAAACACTTGGATGTTGTTTCATGATGTCAGCATTGGTTTTGCCTACTGGTTTTAGAAGGGAAGATATTTTTTTGATATTTCCCATCTTGGAGCACTTGGAACAGTTTGTGTCATGTGGAAGTAAATAACGAGGATTGCAATAGATTGAGCATTAATTTAATTTTATACGGTAATTGTACCATCTTTGAAACTGCGGGAAAGAATAAACTTTAAAAAGCATTTTTAGCAGTATACTGTAGTTGAAATTTCGCTTATAATTAATACAAAATAGAAATTTGCATAAAATTTGCGAATTTATTTTTTCTTAAATATAAACATTTTTAAATAGTCTGTTTACTCTACTAGCTACTTCTACTACTGTATTTAAATAGTAAGGAACGCAATGAATAAAATTAACGTTTTGAAAGAAAATGTTTTGAGATTTTTCTGGAAGAAAATTGTGTGATTTGAAACTTTATTTTTTACAAATCATTCAGAATTCAGTCATAAGTCAGATGCAACATTTAAGTGATAAATTCTTTATAGTGTATTGATTTATGTTAAAATAACCATAGTTCAGCTACTTGATTTCCATCAACATTGATCTTTGAAAAAAGATTTAATCTTACTGGACTCGTTTTCATACTTCATTTAATTTGGAGCGCCTTAAAATTACACTTTCCGTTTGATTAAAGACTTGAAAATTTTCGAGTGGTTTCTACAATCTCAAAGCTCAGAGTCCTAAAAAAAAATTCAAGTTTTTAATCAAGCTAGGGATGTTGTCTTCGGTGTAGTACACCAAAAAAAAAAAAATTTACGCGACGCGAGATCCCTTTTCTAAACCGTATAGACTATAGACGTATAAATATATAAACGTAAACCATATTTGTTTATACGTGTTTTTTCTCTACGTATTTATTCACACGTAAAAGTCTTAACAGAGATAATTTTCCAGCATCATAAAAACCCTATAGTTGACTCTTGTTTGTAAAAAAAAAAGAAAATTCAGATTTTAATCATTGCCGTACATTACAAGCGTTTACACACAACACTGATGGGTGTTTGATAAATGATCCTTTACAATCTACCCTAAAGGTCGCTGAACGATGATTGGCCACCATTAGACACGCTATGCACCCCAGTAGGGAAAAGTGGATCCGCGCAATTACTTGCTTCACTGCTGTCCCCTTCCCAATGAATCGGTCCTTGCATCAGACCTCAGCCTCCTCGCCTCTGGACTAAACTTCCGGGATTCAAGTGTAAAGCATCTTCTTAGGTATATAATAAATTTCTCATTATCGATAGCGCGCCCACCAAGCCGAGGGCGACATCAAACAATTGCTTGGCAACCAGGTCCGTTGCTAAGGGTGTCAGGAACGCACGTACTCATCGATCGCTCTTCTGATGCTGAACTCCTGAGTTGGGGAGGAGATCTAAAGTGAATATAGTGTGGTCACCTACCCGGCTAATTTCCGCCCAGTTTATGCGCAAGATTGAATATTATTTACATGGTTGGAAAAATGGTTTGACCATGATGATAAATGAATAAACAAAAATTGGATCTGTAATGTTTTTGAAGAATTTCTGTTCAAGGATGTATGTAAACATTTGGATTGGCTTAATTTTGTTTTTGTTGATGAGTTAATCCCGTAAACAAACGTTTCGGAAAATCAATTTCTTTCAATTTCTGTGTGTGATGTTATAGAGAAATTTTAAGAAATTCACTGGAGGATTATTAGAGGAATGTGTGGTATTTGTTTTGGAAACATTACTTTTGATTTCCCTTATTAAAAGAAGTTTATTTCTGCAAAAATTTCCGGTGGAGATTTTTTTTGCTCACGAGATTGCTTCATGCATGAAGAATAAAACCATTGGATGCTGGCTTGTCGCATCTTCGGAAAGCGTTTAAGAGATGAAAAAAGATGCATAATTTCTAATTCACGGTTGGATTGGGAAGTACCTAAACATCCCCTTTTGAATTTATACTTATAAAAGACCTGTTTAACACCTATTTAGTAAACAAGATTATACAAAATAACCTGTATAAATAAAATTAGGCGAGGTTAACTCTAAATTTGTGATAATTTATGCAGTTGATGCAATTGGTAATAGAATTCTCAATTTTATCCATATTTTTTCCCAAACTTGAGAACTGATGGAGTGTCTATAGACATTGCAAAGGCGTGCGTGTGAATGTAAACTGCGCTATAGACTGTATAGTGTTCCTTTCATATCCCACGATCAATGATGGAAATGAACATCGCCATCCATCTCGTGATAAATAGATGAAGAGCGTTTGATTTCAAGTTTGAAATAAATAGAGAAATTTTTATCCAAATTCTTATCTCAGCAAAAAAATATTTTTAGATTTACCTTAGACAGCGAGTATCAAAATAGACATTTAAAATTCCTTGATTAAACTCAAATTAAAGCCAACTAGAGCAAACAAAGTGCTAAGTCAACTTTTCCACAACAACTTCTACCGAGGTTAGGGAGAAAAAAAACTTAAACTAAAAACAAACAGAAAAAGGCTAAAAATATCTCTTTATCCATATCGATCCAGCCAAAGTCACATAAAAACGCTGTGAACTCAATCCGTTATCCCTCTCCCAGCAATATTAAATTTACCGCACAAATTAATTTCGCATTTCATTAGAGTATCGTTGCCAGGCAATGAGATAAAGGGCACACGTGCGCCCGTTCAAGGCAAACACTCTTCACCCACCCTCTGCTGCTTCACAAGGGAAGAGGAGGGTTGCAAATGGAGCGGGGGGGTGGGTGGGTGGAGGGAGGTATCATGGCCAGTGACACCGCCTGTTGCGAAGAATCCTGTGCGCGCCTTCTATTGTCATGGAAACGAGGCTGTGTTTCACACGGCGCCAAGTGGCGCATGCTCTGATTCACCCAAGGGCGGGACAATGGCCACGCCGACAAGGCGCAAGCCACGTGCGCCCAATCGTTGCACGTGCGCACCGTATAATTCCATCCCTCCCACCCCCGCGACCACCGATGGAGACAAGCTTGCCATCACCCGGGCCAACTTTAATCCCCAGGGGAAGACTTCGGAATCCCCGCCGAGGAAGAGACTCCCCGCGTCGAGAGGAAATCTGTCGGCAGTGCGCACCCGCTTCCCAGAGATTTGCGTCTTTCCTGGACGGGTTGGAAACAACGCACGGCGGAAACGGTTGGGTCGTTTGATTATGCACATAGAAAAGACACGCGCTACAAGCTCGCAGTCGACGCCAGTTTCAATTTCAATGGTAGAAAAACAGAAGATAAAAAGAAAAGGTTTTTCCGTCTTGAGAGATGCTGAATTCATGCAAGTGAATCGTTACATTTGCATGTTTATTTTAATTTGGATCATCAAAAATTCATTTTTAAGCAATTTTCTTTTTAAATGTCAGCAAGTTTTCTGATTTTTTTTTTTAAAGTATTGGTTGTGCTTTTGTAATGTAAAGTTATAGAGAAAGTCAATACCGTATTTGAGGTTTTCACTTAACCGTCGGAATACCAACCAATGAACAATTGTTCGTTGTTCACTTTTATTTATTAAATGATTTTTTTTTATGATTTTGTCAACAAATTGATTAGCTTTCAGAGTCATTTTTCAGAATAAAAATCAATTAAAAAATAAAGCAGATATCGTAATGCTCCTATCTGTACATCATTGAATTTCTTAGTCCTCCCTTCCTTAACTCACTCCCTAAAACCCCACTTAACTTTATTTACCGATAACCATTTCCGTTCTCCGAGGAATATTAGCCCTACATGTTTTTCTAACACGTAACTTGACGACTAAGAATGTCGACACGAGCACACGGCTGTTGGAAAAGTGTGTGTGTTTTGAAAATTGAATTGACTTTGACGACACCAGTTTTCAACAGTGCACCTTATGCTTTCAACACCGACCTATTGAATTACTCATACTCATACATCCTCATCCGCACACCCGCAAGCTCGAAGAAAACAAAAAAAAAGTGTGAAAATAATTTAAGACAAGTTTGTTATATCATGTTAAAAATTCATTCAGAACACAATTTATTTCAAATTTTGTTCCAAAAAATGTTGTTGTTGTTGTTGTATATATCTACACATCAATTCTAATATCCTGCAAATGGGATGATGTTTTGATCGATAATAAACCAGGAGCCGAGTGAAAAATCCCGTCGACTTAGGGTTTTGCTTTATACCTGCGCGAACTAATCCTCGCCATATTCTCGATTTAATTACCCGGCCACGTGCAGCCTAAACTCCCTCCTCCCTTCCTCTCCCCCATAAAACAGCTGCACATCTCGGTTGCCGAGTCAAAGGATCACACGAGGGGAGGGAGGGGGAGGAAGAGAATGGTTCCTCCAAATGCCATGACGTGGAAATGACAGAAAGCATGAAATCAGCCTCAACTGACGACTAAAACCCGAAGATCTTAGGTATCTGTCGCGCCTGCGCAATCACAATCTGATGAATTAAAATAGGAGCTGTGCATAGAATAGAGTCGGTCAATAGGATTGGCTTGCGATTCCGGAGCCACGAACAGTGGATTGGTCGGTGCAGGAAGAGGCGGAACTGGTGAGGAACCAATGAGAACATCTTCTAAAGCATCTAGATTCCCGTTGCCCCCGCCGTCGTTTTTCCCGTAAAAAGCCGCCGAGTCCATCGGTGCTGTCACGTCGTCGCGGGGAGGGAATAAGTGCGGTGTTGCTAAGGAGGAAGAGTTAAATTGTCAATTTTACTATTTGCATAAATTTGTTTGTAAATATTCGAGCATCCTTAAATAGAACACTCAGACACGTCAAGAATTCTCAATATCATTTTTTGGATTTTAGTGAATTTCTATTTTTAGGTGCAAGAATTTATAGAATTTTTTGTTTAAAATTTGAATTTTTTTTTTTTTATAATGAAATTTTTATATTTGGGAAATCTGTGCAGGATGCTGTGGGATGCTGTATCTTAATTAAAACTCGCGGTCTGTTATAAACATATTTTTGGTCTATAAGCACAAATTTGATATTTTGAACTGACTTGATATTTTTTATGGTAATATTAAAAATTTGTTCTTACTTTGTTCTGAATAAACTTCTCCTGTCAAACCGGAAACTGAATAATCTGCTGAATCTGTGCTACTTTCGTGTAAATGTGGTGGTGTTAGAGATGAATAGGGACCTGAAATTGAAATATACGGTAATTGTTAATGATATTTTAAAATTGCAAATCGCAACAGTGTGGGTTTTATCACGTACTAAGAACTGCTTCCTGTTTAATTTTTTTATTTTTTCCTCGGTGTGGAGTGGATGTTCTGGTTTCATCCGACGTGCGGCCGTTATTTTCTTGGTTTTGTTTTTTCTGCAATTTCTTCATCTGAGATGCCACCAATAAACGAAAAACGTAAATGTGGGTCAGTGAGTAAAATTTTGTTCATTTTTGAATAAGATTATTCGTAAATGTGAAGTGAAAGAAAAACAAACAAAAAACTGTTTTATATACGAATAGGATTAGTCGAGATCCCATCATTTCAATGGCTGTGTACATTGTGTTTTTGAACCCAAATATTATTAAATCCGATTTAAAATTTCAAGATGCAGTTTGATTTCCCTTTCCCGTAATTTCCCAAAAGGAGCATCCAATTCCACTCTTAATATGAACTGAAGCATGTATAACTTCATTTGTAAATGATTAGAAATTTTAGTCGTTTATTTATGCTCGAGTAAGTGTGACTAATATATTTTTTGCGTGATAATGTTATAGATTACAGGCTATATTTCAAGTCATCGTTAAACCAATTTAAGTTTTATTTGTAATATTGTTTTATATGTAAATAGTGGTTGAATACAAAATGATGTACATAGTTGAGCAAAATAATGAATACATACTTTGGCTCGCTGATTCTGGAACCACACTTGCACTATTCTCACGCTTAGACCCGTTTCTTTGGCAAGAGATTCTCGAACCTTTAAAGATAAATCATCATAATTACAATTTCAAAACATACAATTCAAAGTCTTAACAGATTGCGCATGTAATAAATCAGTAGTGATAGATTTTTTTTGGATTTGTCACCGGAAAGAAAACTTTTGACTCACAAGTTTATTACCATATATGGCATGTAAAAAAAAGTGCAAAGAAAATTGGCTATTTTAACTCCACAGTTTTTCTGCAGCATTTTTTGTTAAAATTTAACGTGATTTTTATAATCACTTGATTTAAACTATAAGTCAACGCAATTAATTCGACATCAAGCATGCATTTAGGAAACCGCAAAATAGCGTAAAGAAACTAATAATTGTGAAGCGCGAAAAAAAGAAGCTATCATTTTGGTTATAAGAAATAAAGAAAACACGAACATCATTTCTTACTAATACTCATCTTGTGACTCTTTGTGAATACAATATGCACCATTTGTGAAAACAGATGTCGGTTAAGAAAAAATTAGATAACTATAAACAGCTGTTTACTCGCGAAAAACAACCCTGGTACGTTTGCGTTATTAAAACATTTTTTGCGGCTAATGGAAGAAAAAAAATGCAGAGAAAAAAAATTAAAATAAAAGTGCGAGTCATTTATAAGTAATCAATCACGTTTCAAATTAATTATAATGAAATATCACG
>JAQFZP010000830.1:0-26227 GCA_034695745.1 Geophilus truncorum | reverse complement strand
GTCTGTCCTATGACGTTAGTGTCAAAGGTCAGTGGCTCCACCTGTTTCACCTTATCCTTCCTAATGCATTGTGGGTATTCAGTTTGTCTTTTCTGGTGCGTTTTCTGTTGTAGTGTGAACTGAAAACAGAAAAGTGTATTTTCTGTTTTCTGGTGTAGTGTGAACCAAGCATAATTGTACATTTATAGGACCTTCAATACACGAACAGAAAAAAAGTATTTATGAATGAGTGATTCTTTTATCATTAATAATTGTACGTATAAATGGGATTACGTTAAACCATGAAAAAAAGAACTAAAAAAATACATTCTAAATATTAAGTTATTTAGTTTAGTGTAGGATGATGAGAAAACGAATTTTTCTTATTCCGTTATTTGTTGCCATTTATTCTTTTTTTATTTTTTAAAACTCTTAAAACATATAAAACTCTTAATCCAAAAACATATAACAGATGAGGAAAGGAATAAAAAGTAAAAAAAAAAAAAAAAGAAGTTATTTCCGCAAATCCAAAACAAAAACCTAATAAAGAGAGAAAGAAAAACACGCAAAAATGAATAAACCAGGAAGGAAATCAAACGTTTATTTATTATTAATTTTATAAAAAGTAATCTTACCGATCCGTCAGACGCACTTGCTCCCACTTTATCACCTCTTGAATTCCAACATACTTCAAAAATACCACCTGTTCCCTTGTAACTATGAACCAAATTTCCGGTCTGCAAAACAAAACAAAACAAAATTAAAATTAAACTTTAAAAAAAAAAATTCATAAACTTTAAGCAAATAATGTATTCTATTTATTAAATTTAATTAAGACATAAAAGTTTTTGAAAAAAAAAATGCTCAATGTGTGCACAGCAATTCTCATTGGTTGAAACTTAAGTGGAGACCACAAAAGAAATTTAAGCAGCAAAATTCACGCAATATGTATTCAACTGATCACGAGAACATAATTATCAGCATGTGGGAACAAAAAGAACCCTCCATCACCCAACCACACTCACACGAGTGAAGAGTGAGGGGAGGAGAGGAGAGAAAGTAGAGAGAAGAAAAATCATTATCCCAAATGGAGAACGAGAGCAGGATGAGAGGTAGGGAGGTGAGGGTAGAGCCTTTTTCCTGACCCCAATTCTCTCTTCCTTTGCTCGAAAATGGATGAAGGGAGACCCTTGATGGACTGGTAGCGTTAATTGAAGCAAGGCTGTCTATTAAACACCAGGGACTACACTAGCAAAGTGGTGCTGACACGAGAACGTTCACTACATTCTCCTTCCTTCCTCCTTCTACTCCCCGACCAACTCCTTTTTCCTTTCTCTACAAGCCAAAACAACTCTTAATAAATTTCAATTACAATCAAATCCGCCGAGTTTGCCAAGGTCAACACCCATTTTTTTTCTTTTTTCTTTTTCTTTTTTTTTTTACTCGACAAATCCCGGCCTCGACACCCCCACCTGCTCCTATGAGATTACACTCAATTTAGGCCAACAAATAGCGACCTTAAAGGGGTTCTCGAGACATCTTGCTCATTACCAACCGAGAGCAGAAAAAGAAGGAAGACGGGTCAACAGGTTACGCAATAGCACGACCTCTGTGTTTCATCTGGCCACTACCAGACGGCATGGAACTTGACGATAAAACTTCTTACCCCATTGATCAATCGGGAGACGAGGCAAAAAAGGGCGTGGTTAAGAAAAGAAGTGTCACTCCAATTGTGATGACCAGGTTGTGCACTTTGTCCGGCCCTTTAATATTGTGTTTCGTTTCACCTTTTTTTTTTTCCAAGTCGGAGAGGGAAAAAGAATTGTGGTCGAAGGAATTATTTGTCCAAGTTGGGAGTTGAGGGAGAGGGTAAATGACAGGTCGCATCTGAGTCGCAATCAACAAGGAAAAGCCATTTCCGTCTTAAATACAAAACGTTGTTTGGATTTTCTTCTCCCCCAACCCTCTTTTTCTCGGCGTCTGACTGAGTGACTGCTAGCAGATTGCCAGATACACAAATATATATAAAGGTTACGGTTTTTAAAGTGGACGCGGTTAAAATGCGATTTACAACACTTGGGAAAATTTCCCCACTTGTGGCACTATTTATTGCCAAATAACAAAACGGGAACGGGAAAGGAAATGCCGACTGTAAGAGGAACCTGGCTCATTGTACAGTATATACGGTAATAAATAAAAATAAACAGTTTAAAGTTATGCTTTATTCATGCCGACTTTCCAAAGCAAAATGCTGCCATGAGATGCATTTTCCTATTGAAATCTACATCCGCTGCCGTAAAATAATTGCTGCAAACTGCATTTGCGTGTAGATATAAAAAAAAAGTTACGAGTAGGGGCACGTTATTCAGTCGTAAAATAAGGAGAAAAACGAGTTTTCGCAATCGTTTTTGTGATTTTCGATTGCAGATTTAATATAATGTCTTAATTATGCGGGAAATAACTGTGTTATTTCACGTAACTTGTAAATTACAAGCCTTGTCAAGTTAAAAAAAAAAATGTAAAAATGCAATTTTTTAAAACTTAACTTGATTTCCCGTTAAAATATGGAATTGCAACGCGAAACTATTGATAAAAGATGGTGATCTGCACAGCTGGTAAAGAAATTCACTTCACGGCATCCAGCAACAAAATTTCTGAATTTTTTTTCTCTTTTATACACATAACGTGTCTTTTTTAAAGCGACATTTTCGAGTCTGAAAGGTAGATACACGTTGTTGCAGTCGTTTAATGCTTTACCCACTTGACTAAAACTTGCGAACTCCCATTTGGCCCCGGCGAAACGCCACATCCAATACCCAGTCGCAGATTAAGCCGGCCACCGGTCGACTATTAAAAGCCTTTCAACGACTAGGTTTTGTGGTCAAAACGCGAGCAAAGTTAATCGGATAGACAAAAGTGACTCGTGAATACAATTAATCCCAATGAATCCCACGAGACATTTGCACGAGAGAAGAAGCGAAAGACAGACAGAGACGTATACACACACACACAAAGGAGAGACTTTTAATGACGAAGGATTCGAGGCAAGAAATAAAAAAGAAGGGCGAGTTTGAGAACACAGTTCACAGCCCACTGAACCACGTATATGTCTGTTAGAAAGAAGAAACGACGTTTCCATGGAGATAAGCTGCCGCCTTTGCCATCATACACACATCTCGGGAAAAAAAGATTTTCTAAAGAGATAAATTTGCCTCAAACTCAATAAAACTTAACCACGTGCCAGCTGCCATTGTGAAGGCAAAAAGGAAAGAAAAGCAAGCTGCCTTAATCCCATTCGCTTACCCACATCTAACCCCAATGGCTGTTTATTTCCAAGCTGATCGATAAATGCTTCGCTCATCCATCTCTCATTCAGTCTTATTTTTTGACCTCCGATTTTTTTAATGCAACCCACAAACAAATTATGATTGAATCACGCGGCGTTTGACAAGTCGCAACTTCCAAATTAGAATTAAATACCACTTTGCGGCTGCCACGACCTCCAGCGCATTCGTCTCTCGCGAATTTCTGACACCTCATTTCCCCCCCCTCTTTTCCTTAAAAAAGAAATCTACAAAATTCGCAGTTGAGTAAAGTGAAAAGAAAAGAAAAAAGAAAATCCATTTCCTAGGCAAACTGAATAGGGTCGTGACCCCTGCAGGGTTGAGCAACTAATTCTCACGCCATCTGCATGGCATGGCCCTCGTTACCAACAAAAACACCGCCCTTAATTGGGCTCCTCTGCGGGATACGGGAGGTTGATTGGTCCTGAATGGCTCAGTTGTAGGTTGCACCGAAGCCCGTTCCTTTATTTTTGGATCAACAACTTGGGTTAAATTAAAACCCCGACTCAAGTATAAGCGAGCCGATGTTTTCCTCAGTCGCGGCACGTGCAGCGACGCTAAATGAGAGGAGCGCGGATTCCTAATTAAGAGTCCTGAGTAATTACTCGCAACCCCCCCCCCCTTGTCATAATTGCGGAAATAGGGTGGAGGCTGCTGCTGTGCAACCGGAGTCAATTTGTCGTCAACGACCCCCTTACTCACGACAGGTGACACCGTGTGTGCATCCCAAAACATATCGGTCATTGTTTTCCTCCTATAGTATTCTTTACCACACCCAAAACACGATTTTTGTTTTTTAAAAACATTTTTCCTTGGTCGCCTGCTGCTTGCAGTATTTTAATTTGTTCGTGTTAATGATAATGTAAACAAATGATAAGTAGAAGGAGAAGTGTTGGTGTGGAAAAAAATATAGAAAACAACGAGTCAGGATTCCCCCATAGAATTGGCTTCACTGGCCAAATCTCGTGTGACTTGATTCGTTAGTGCAGGAGGGCAGTGCACTCGCAATCAAGCCTGCAAGGGAGTTGGCAAGAGGAGGTGTGTCACGCAATTAATAAAGCTGTCTCCCTTGATTAGTGATCAGTTTAGAACTTGAGTTTCAAACCAAGCGAAAGTGTTAACTTTCTATCTTTGCCCGTTTAAACGTGTGTGTAAACAATTAATTCCTCGTGCAACACATCGCAAGACCGCAGTTTCGGAGAAGTCTGCGATGCCACTTCCGGTTTAATCTTTTAAGTTCCGTCCGCACGTTCCATTCAAGCTTCCACCAAATACAAGTGTAATAAGGTTGCGTAATTTTCTGCATTTTCCAGCGTGCTGTATAATGGCACTTCCGGTTAGATGTAGCGCAGATGCCTTGTTAATACGCAGATCGCCGCAATAATTAATTCAATTGGTAAATTTTTGACTTGGATTCTCTTTTGATTAAAAGCTTGCAATGTCTTGTTGGAATGAGCAATCTCTTATAACCATGACTCAACGAGATGGTGATGGCGATGAAAGGATCTTTCATCTCTGAATATAAAATAAATTTAAAATTTAAAAAAAAATTATTGCTGACTTGTTCGCATTCCAAAGATGCCGAGTTAACAAAAGCAGAGGCAATCACAGTTGACGCTGCAATTTGCATTCTCCCACTTGAAGCAGTGAAAGATCGGAATGCGACCACCTAAAACCCAAAAAGGAATAAGAGAGAAAAAAGGAAGAAACCTTTAAAAGAAAAAGAGGGTACAGGAGGGAAAGGGAAAAAAAAAGAAATAAAGAAAAAAGAAAAAAGGAAAAAGCTTGCACTAAGAACAACAACAACAGAATCATTTCCTTCCAAAATCAATACAAAGCAGGCTCAGAAATGGAAGAGTGTGGAGGGGGAAGCCATATTGAATGCATTGTAGCAGTAAAAGAGGGGTCGATTCAAAGCAAACCAAATACACCATCATTTAAAGCGATTGTAACAAATTCCAAATCACAAAGTCCAATACGGGGCTTTCAAACTCTGTTGCGGAGTAAAGACACCAGACACAATGGAAAGAGGATGAACGACAACTTTTATCAGCATCAGCTCAGCACCGAAGAATTGAACAGTGGGCGAGCGAAGCTCGAGCCATTTGTCCATTGCTCACAATGACAAGCACACAAGTTCAAAGGCCGGACATACCTTGCAAAGAGGAGAAGCCATCAGATAAGAAAGTGCACGCGACATGTAACAAACACGCCGCCATTATAAACAAGACGTGCTGATAAACACCTAAGTAGTGGACGCGTTAATTGGGGTAAAAGGGGTTAGGTAAGAGAGGCATGATGACATTTTTAATGATAAGATAGAAACGATTAAGGTATTATGAGTACTTTGCTTAATTTCAAGAATGAAGGGGGAAGAGAAAAAGAAGAATGGAAACCCTGGAAACTAGAAAAGAACAGCTGTCTCGAAGATGAAGACGCTTGGGTATAGGAATTGATGAGTGCATTTGATACGTGCTCTAAGCGCCGATTATTTTCAACTGCCATCTACACCATCAAAGATTTACGAGTGACGAGAGCAATTTGCGATTTTAAAATTGCTGTCGTAATTAAAATTTTTTCTCCCCAAATTAATGTTTGTAAATTAAAGATGACGTCAACTGCATTAAATGTTTCTATTTGGCAACGAATATGAGATTTTTCGCCATCAGGGCGGCCATAATTCGCCCTAGCGGTGTCGTGTTGAAAACTAAATTGGAAGATGTCTCTGTATGATAACTTGAGGAAAAAAATATTTGTATATATAGAATACAAAAAAAAAAAAAAAAAATTGTTTGTTTCCTTCGATTTTTATTTTGGTTTCCTACAAGGATGGGTATTCCATTACTAGACCATTTATCAAAATAAAAAAATATGTGGATAGTACCAATTTCAGAAAATCGTCTCCTTTTTCCTCGTCATTTTCTGCATCCATCCCCCCATTATTTTATTTCCACTTTCCTCGAAAGTAAAAATGGAAAAAAAAAAAATATATATATGGGGCTAATATCGCTCAAATGAAATTTTCAAGATACATTTAAAGTGTCATCGCGGCTCAATTTAGTCCCGCAGAAAAAATCGAGGGTGAAGTACAAAACGCGTATAAAGTATGAAAAAAATATTTCAAACATACATCATAAAAAATGTTCCCGTGTAAATCAGGTTTGCACAAGGTGCAGAAACATCCATCTTTTGATACTGCGCGTGTTTTAAGGTGTTTTTGCAATGAATTTAGCCAGCGATGCTTTCTGCGTGTCGCGGCTGACAAATGACATGAAAATAGCCAAATCCATTAGTGGACAAGATGCAGTGGAGGAAAGAGAAGGAAAGTCTCGAAGGGATTACATTGTGGATAAATGCAAGCAAAATAGAAGACGTAGTTAACTTTATTTTAAAGAACGAGAAAAGAAAACAAAATGTTTTAGAGAAAAAAAAATAGAAAACTATCCCCACCCCCGTATATTATTAATTAATTTGCATAGAAACCGTGTTAAATCCCTTGGTCGATATGAATTAAAGCGGAGACTTAATTCAAACAAATTTTCACCATTTGTATGCATAAAAATAACCTTAAAACTTGAAAAAAAAATTTTGTTTTGAGTATTTTTTCAAATGTGTAAAAAAAAAAAAAAAAAAAAAAATTAAAAATAAAAATATACTGTAAAAAAAAAAAAAAATTGAACATAACCGAGCACATGAAATTACCTTGTGCAAAATTAGGTGCGACTAGAGAAATGCATTAATACTTAATAAACACGCAAATGAGAAGCGATGCACAAAAATAAAAGTTGCTTTGACACATGCATATACTAATGAAAGGAAGAACAAAAACACGAAAACAAATACACCCCAAAAACATTAAATAAAATTAACCGCGCAATTTCAGAAAGTGAAAAAAACATCTTTTCCTTCAAGACATCTTTCCAATCCCTAACATACACCAAAAAAGAAAGAAAAGAAAGAAAGAAAAAAAGAAAGAAAAAAAAATAAGAAAAAAATAAAAAAATAAAAAAGTTGAAGACGACACCCTAAAAACAGACACTCGTTCTCGTCCCAGTTGGCCAAACGTTGCGGTCTCCATTTTCCTTTCAACGTGACGATAAAAAGAAAAGACGGCTAGTCTTACGTGCGCCTATAAAAGAGTTGTGTCAGCTTTAAAATTTAAATACCCACCCAAATCATTCACCGTTGGGTACTTTTAAAGCCTCCCCCCCCCTAACCAAACCGTACATTTCCACGTGTCCCACTTACAAAAATCGATACGCAGTATCCACTGACAAAGCAGAAGCTCTCTAAAACCTTTGTTTATTTAATTGCTAAATAAATCAGCAGAAACAAGAGATTTTTACGTCTTTATTTGAGCCATAACGAGGCAAGCAATTGCCGCGAGATTTTTCTATTTTTATCTCGCAGCGTTAATAAACACAGAGTGAAAGTAGAAAACAATTCGCGACCAAAATCGCGAAAAATCCAGAACGTGTGGTTCCCTTGTAAGTGGTTTGCGTGCAATTGTGAAACGTCTTACCATTTCCTCCATTTTAGTGGGAAGATGTCAAACGCTATGCACTTTACCAATCCTCTTAGTGCGTTTCACATAGGGCACGGGCAAATCATTTTTTTTATCTCTCCTCTATGTTTGTATTCATGTAGTTACCATGGAGAATGAGAGAGTTGTTTTTTCTTTCTTTTTTTATTTTTATCAACAAATAATCCTTGCACGCAACTTGTTCTGCCTTTTGTCGATTTTTTCCCACCGGAAGAGCACAAAAGGCAACGCCCCTTAGCTCGCGAGGCGACAGAAAAGGGCGCGAGGAGGAAAGAGGAGGAAATAAGACACATTTTCGAGTATTATTCACACATGTCGGATTTTCCTTGCAACATTGCATTTATTTTTTTTCTTTCTTTCTTCAACTTTGTTGAAAACGAAAAAAAATATTTCCCATTCCACCGTCTCCCATCCCTCGCTTTAAATTATTTTTGCCGACATTTTCATTTCACGGTTTTCTTTAATACCTTGCGAACTGGAAGCGTAAACTCGTCTGCATTAGCTGAGAGGAAAATTAACTTTATGGAACCAACAATAAATAATTGATATTAATGTACTTAAACACTTTGTGTGTACATTTCAACGTAGTTGGAAGGAAAGTTTCAAGTGCGCTGCAATTCGCGTTACTTGTCGTCATCTTCGCATAAGTATCTGCCAGATGGTTTCTCTCAAATGCAAAGCAAGAGCAGACAACAAAAGACCAGAGTAATTAACTCCCTTTTAAATGGTTGCCTAATTCCAATTAATAAATCAAAAAAGAGGCAATTAATAATGCCATCCTCAACTTAAAAACACACACACGAAAGAGCAGAAAAGAAAAAAAATACTAACAATTTCATCAGCTGCTGCTCTAATATCAAAACAAGAGGCAGGGAAATTAATAAATAAATAGAAAGAAGAAGAAGAAGAAGAAAAAGAAGAAAAAATAATATTTTTCACATGTTTTTCATTTTGCAGCAGCCGAAAAAGAAGCGAGATGAATTAATTCCATTATAAACAACCCGGAGCGCCATCTCTTTGGTAAAGATGACGTCACCAGACAAGTACTATCAATCCAATTGACTTTTCTCTCAGATAGACGAGAGAATCCAGATAAAAATTCGATCAAATGAAGAGCCGGAAATTAGATTCCTCATCGAAATGTTTCCAAGGGTACTGGGTTTGACTGTGCAGCCAGGAAAAGCCAACTAAGTTTGTCCATTTAATTGGCAGACTAATCTAAGTGGACTTGTGCAATTTTACGCAAGAATAAAGTTCTTGAATCGCAATGAAATGAAATAAAAGAGGAGTTAAGCACCACCTTGTTATATTCCGCTCTTGCTGTTTCCCGTGGTACATGCCTTCACTTTTCTTTATCTCTCCGAGAATTACATGCACGATGCAAGTACACCACAAGCAACACCAGCGGCAACAACAACAACCTAATTCGATAAACTCTAGACATGATTTACATGTACTGACGAGCTAAAACTACCTGTAGAATTTCCCACCAGACTTGACTCTAAGTAATAAGAATGGAGAAACCGAAAGAAAAAAACCACCTCGGATAGAAAATTATCAATAAAGTTTTTTATTTTTTTATTTTTTTTATTTTTTGGTAACAAAACACGAGATCGTTTTCGAAATCATTTTAAAGTTGCTCTCTTTCTTCATTGCAAACAACTTTAAATACACGCGCTGAAATTACGAATTTCATGTTTACAGCCTCAAGTGACCTCGTTACGCCATTTCTTGTGTTTTCAATTGCCTCATTCGACTCAAACGGAAGTTTCGAGTGCAGATAGTAGTACCGACACAGCACTTAAGTGCCAGCAATGTGTACCAGAGTAGTTTGTCGAGAACGAATATTGAAAACTAAATTCATGGAGTAAAGCCAAAAATTCATCATACGATACATGATGTAATTAATAACTTAATAGAGCTCTTGCGAAACCAAACGTATTACGACGTAAACGGATAAAACGGATAAAACGTATAACTTTAAACTAAAATATCTCGGTGTTTTAAATAACAAAATTTAAAAATTATTACAGATTTCGAATCTCCAGCTCACGATAAATCGAATGGTGTAAAGATTTTTATGTTTTCAGGTTTGCATCATTGAAATATTTCAGTAATAAGTTATACGTTTTATCCGTTTACGTCGTGATACGTTTGGTTTCGCAAGAGCTCTAATAAGTCCGCTCGTGCCGACTCCCATCTTACAAGTTAGACTACTTCTTGTCTTTAAACGCTTTAATTAATGTCCACATGAACATTAGAATTATATTCTAAACACATGCTACTTGTTTGGCTAGTCCATTATTTTTAGGCCGCTCAAATGCCTATAAAATGGCTTCAACTTTATAGACCAGTGGTTCTCAAACTTTTCAGGACCGCGTCACATAAATAATTTAGACTTGAAATTTGCTGGTGTAAACCTAAAATACACATTGCTGCAATATACCTCATTCTCACTGCAAACTTTAACTCTTAAACTAGATTAAAAATTCATGCGAAAACACTGCTAGCTTATGATAAGCAAGCTTAAAAAATTCAAAACAGGGTGAGCTAAGCTAGTTTTCGATCTAAATAAAGCTGTTTTCATAGCTTAAGTGATATCACAAAATAGCAATTTAAAACTGGATTAGTTTTCTGTGCAACCATGGTGACCCAATCTCACTATGCCTCGCGTCGATGTGAACCCAAATTTGCGTCAATTGTAAACGTGCCTTTAGTTTCATCATGTACAAGATTATCATTCACCTTTTTCATCCTTTCCTGGAAATGAAGCGGTAAAAAATTCCACCCGACAATTTTAAGACATAACAACATTATTAACGTTTCAAAATGTTTACAAAAACATACACCGACATTAATCAGTTTCAAGCTTTCAAGCTTAAATTAAACTTTAAACGTCCATTTTAAATGATAATTTCGTCTTTGACATATTACACGAGGTATTAACTATTTATTGACGCGCCAGACCTTCCATTAATTAATTCAAAAAACCGTGACGTTAAATAAGATGAAAAACCTTGCTTTAAAGTGCAGCAAATTTGCTTAAAATAGTAGCTTTTAAATATTTTTTTTGCTTCTTTTTACTTTCTCTCGCTTAAAAATCTTTTGTCTTAAGCACATCTTGAAAAATATTTGTTCTTTTCGCAGTTCGAGCGTGAAACTTTGGGTTATATTCAAATTAAGGGGCCTCGTAAGGTAGGCGATGAAGCAAAATTAGCTCTTTGTATTCCATTCAATTGTGCGCACATCCCACAATTTGTCTCTGCTATCTCTTAAAACCGCGTGAAAAATGTCGACTTTAAGTAGCCTAACCCGCTTTTCATTTTGATGTACAGCAACAAAGCACTAGTATTTTGCCAGATACATAAGATTGGAATAAAAAAAAGGAAAATAAAAGGGAAAAAACAGGAAAATATTCCTCCCTGGTTGCGTGATGAAGTGTCGCCGCCAAAACGAGATGGATATAATAAAGACACTCGAGGGGGAGCCTCCAAAACTCAAGATGGGCCACCATTTGATGCAATACTCCCGACTTGTGTCGATGAGAGTGAGAGGGAAACACACATAATGGAAAAGAAAAAGTAGCACTATTGCATGCAAGAAGAAATGATAATGCACCAAAACATAAAAAAAATTCAACAAGAGAAGTCCCTTTTGCTCACTCACATTACTCTACCTTCCATTACCGTCATAAAAAATTGGTGTAAAATAAAGCCATTTTCATAAACATAAAATAAAATTTTATATTAGGATTTATCAAAAAAAAAAAAAAAAAAAAAAAAAAAAATTTGAGAGAAGAAAGTTAATTCAATTTAATTATGTGCAAGAAATTGGCGTTGCACAATTCAATTCTCAAGAGTTAAAAGTTGAGCTTTAAAAATACTTTATCTTAGCAAATTTACAGTGCGAATAAAGAGAAAAAGGTGAAGTGTGTGACTAAATAATTCACTTGCACTACAATCCCTCCAAGACAGAAAAGCAGGAAAATGAGAACATTTTCAAAACCAATATTGACTTGTTTTGTTGCCCTCTTTTCCTACACAATAAACCACTGTTTTCAAACAAGCATGCACACTTTGAAATCATAAATTATTTACACACACGTACAAATAAAATCTGTTTTCCGAGCGCCGATACAAAACCGAGATCCACTAGAATGGAAGCGGAAGCAGCAGGTGGCAAATTCGCTCTCGATTTTTATGCCGCTAGATATTATCGGCGATGTCAACTCACTTCGACTTAGTTGATTTAGACTCGAATCAAATGCCACATGCGGTATAAAATGACTCGGCCCTAAAATATCACTGTGTTTTGCAAAGCCGCCAACATTTTACAAATTATGTAGTTCGAGTCGTCAGAAATGGAGAGAAAAAAGTTAAATAACAACTTTTATCGTTGCATTTCCGATGTGGATTTTCTTGGCTCACTAAGAAAAAAATCCACATAAGCCAAAAAGCCGTTTCAAACAGCACGTGGTTACACTATTAATTTAACAGAATAAATACTCTTGAAGTTGGGAATTAACTTCAACTTCAATTTGAAATTACCTAGAAATTTAATACATTTTTTAAATTACCTAGAAATTTAATACATTTTTTAAAATTTGTCTAGTCGTTGTGTCTACCCCTAAAATATCATGAACAACTGCATTACAGTATATGTAAGAGTAATTTTACACAATAGTACCGGTACTTAAAGATATTGAAAATGAATGTTGTAGACACTTTTACATCTTTTTTTTACACCCTTATTTCTACCTGTTTACTGTACGCACTAAATCTAATAAATGCCATCTTATTCTTATAACATTTGTCACAATTTCTTGTTTGTAATTTGTGAAAAATTAGCAATTATTGCAGTAAAATAAGTATTTTGCATGGAATTTGCCATGGGATAGATCACAGTATGTGTATTATCGTCATAAAGATTGACAACTTTGTAGCAGCTATTTTTCTTACCTTTCGTAAACCTGCCGTGCAGGCAATCGTTGACCCTCAAATAAAATCATGGAATTTGATATTGCTTTCTTTTTTTTCCTATTTTTTTTACACAAGCTTGAGCTACACTGTATGTATCCAATTTTCCAACTCCCCAGAGCATAAGGGGATGGAAAATGAAATCTTGAAATCCAACGTTATTTCTAAGGGAAACTTTCAGTACATTGGTTTTGTTTAGTAATTTAGTTTGCTTATTTTGCAATGCAAATTGCTAGACTTTTAAACAAAACGTACCCAGTGTTTGACTTGTGACTTACGTATTCCCTACTTTTAAATGTGTTTACTCTCTGCTTCATGCCCATGGCCCTTGCAGTTAAACTCAATATATCTTCCTATTTGTTCCATGTTTCAATTCAACTTGAAACTTAAACAAATATTTACATCGAAAAATTTCACTCTCTTAAAAGTCAAAATCTGCCAGCTAGAACGCAAAATTGCTTCAATTTTACACATTCCCTCGTAAATATTATTACACAGAGTTGAATAAATGCTTATATGCAGTAATTCTTGTTATTGCATTCACAACATTCAGCTTTAGTTGCAAACAGTAGACAAGTGAAAGGATGACAAGAGGGGAAAAAATAATAGAAGATTGGTAATTAAATATTGAAAACACATGTTGAGAACATGAACTAAGCTTATAAAAATAAACATCATGTTTTATTCAAAAGAGCAAAGTGACTTTCTTCGAGCTGTGCAAACTCTTGTTTGCAAGAATTCGAACAAAATTACCAAAAATATTTTGCACCAGCATCGAAAAGGCAGCGAAAGAACAATCAAGCTAAAGTGACAAGTCTGGTCCAAATCATCAGTGACTCGCTACACACATTTTCCATCTATACACTAAATGCCACAGATCATATCATAAAAGCCACCAATGTTCATTTCCTGCTTTGTGCAACGCAACTTTCCTTTTAAATCTAATTGTGGTAATTTAAATTGAAGAATTATTTCTATCAAATTCAAATAGCATTTCCGTCTTCCGATTGTGATTTACAAACAAGATGGGGAAATAAATACCTCATCAAAGGCCTTTCGAATTAAAATTAAATACATTTGATAAAATTTCATTTCTCACGTCAAAATTCCATTATTTTCGGCTTTATCTCAATAACTAATAGACAACAACAGAATTCAAATGCACTCTGTATTTTCAGTCGTCAATAAATTTGCTTAAAGTGATTTTTAAAAGAAGATACAGTAGTTACCAATTTACCCAACAATTGGATAAATTTTGAAATTTTTTTAAGAGTCAAAAGACTTTTTGAATTTCTTACCTGCGTAGACCAAATGTGTACACATTTGTCGAATGATCCGCTAGCTAAAAACTTTCCGTCAGGGCTAAATGCAACACTGTATACAGGTTCTGTGTGTTTGGTCAGTGTGTGAATGCACAGTCCTCGTTCAACATCCCATAAACGTACCGTCGAATCAAAAGAAGCGCTGTAAAAAAATAAAAAAAAATAAAATATAAAGAGATAAATAATTTAGAAAACGACAATAAATAAATAAATAAATAAATAAATAAATAAATAAATAAAAAAATAAAAAATAAAAAAAAACAAGAAACTGAAAACAAATAATTGGAGAACAAAACGCTTTTACGAGTAATTGATGTCAATTTCATCTCCAATCACTTCCTTTCAATCCAATATCTAATCTAAGTCATCTCATCTCTTTAATCCGGGATATAAATAGCAGAATAAGCCAAGCAAAAAAAAAAAAGAAAAAAACACAAAAGAGGCCAAAAACAAAGAAATGGCATTAGAAACAAAGCAAATGAATGTGAAGAAGCTGATCAATAAAAGGAGCAGGTGGGCAACAAAGTTAGAGAGCAATTTCCCAAAAGGCAACGAGAAGAACAGGAGATGATGATCAGTAGGGCGTCTTAATGTTCGCCTCATTTGTACCTGTGAATAAAGGCTCGATTCCTGTAACCAACTCTTTACAATTAGGCCCAACGACACCGTAACTCACACGAAAGGGAGCCCCCAAAGTGGGCAGCAGACACAGCGCCATACACTAGCGCAATTAGCAATAAAATTTGATGGAAGGAAAAATAATCAGAGAATGGAAACAAGCTACACGACTGTGTGGCTCTTCGGGGACGAATGAAGATGAAAGCCCATTTTCAACAAGCATGCTTGTTTTAAAACGCAGAGTCATTTCGTGTATGAAACAAAAGACGCACGACTTTCCCATGATACCAGTGTAAATAAATATCTGAAAACAAAAGGCTCAGGTAAATTCGAAAAATACACATGAGATTTTATTGTTTTTTCTTTTTTTTTTTTTTACATCTTTTCTCCGTTTGTTTTCTGGATTTCAGTTTGGTTTCGATTAATTATACCCGAATAAAACCCCCGAAGGAAATCATATCGGTTTGTTCGGGGACATGATTGTTTACTTCGACGTTCTTTATGTAACGAATGAGCCAAATAATATATACTCTAGGTTAAACATTTTCCTCAAATGACATATTTTCAGACTTTTTATGTCTTCTTTGTCTGACTCTTTTAATATTACGGTAAGCTTTCATATATGTCTTTAAATCTTTTAAAGAAATAAATTGGACTAGGAATGCATTTTATTTGAGCCTTAGAAACGAAACGAAGTTTCAGTTTATCTATTTCAGTTTTTCATTTTTATATATTTTAAATTTTTTTTTTTTTTTTTCATTTTTCTAAAGTTATCTAAGCTGACTCAAGACGGTTCACACAAAAATATACCTGAGCCTCCCAATCCCGATTGCACAAACTCTGCTTCATCACAATGATGCAATTGTTACCTCAAATTCCAGAATCATACAGGATTTTTACAACAATTGCTCTTGAGATACAGCATCCAAATCATTCAAACATTCGTAATCATTATTGACATCTCAGTATCTGTAGTCAAATGTAATAACGTTCAATCTACTTTTAAAACATTAAAAATGTAAAATAAAAATTAAACGGAGAAGAAAATGATAGAATAGTTTTACCATTTGATACTATCCAACAGATTTGAGTACTATATATTTATTTCTACCAATGTCCTTAGTTTGTACACATTTTAGCGTCTCTTATCTTTCTTTTGCATTTGTTAAAGAAATAATGTCTTGAAGTGCACATGCGCATTCGAGTTAGACTGATTAACAATCATTTTGGGAATTCGGTCATCTTCGCAATTGTTCTTAGCACATGCATGGTTAAGTCACAAATGACTTGAAATAAATGCAATTCAATGCAAAAGATTTTATTTTTTTTTTTTAAAAGAACTTCTACTTATATTAGTTGAAGTTTCAGGGCTTGTTCGTCTGTAAAAAGTTGATATAGAAAATGACAATATGCAATTGAATCTTTTATTTACACAATGCCAGATGCCACTCTTTGTTGCCGTGCACTTTTCTTCTACCCTCATCTATAATTTAAGCTTGAATATTCTTCAATAACCCATTAACCCTCCATTACACACATCCGTGTAGTCAACTGCTGAAATGTACCATGCTTGAATCCAGCTTGACATTTTAGATTACATCTTTTCCAAGTCACTAGTACCATGAATAATGTTCGTTCAATGGAAAAGAGATTTCTTTGTTTTGACTTGCTTTTCAAAGAGCTAAAGGACTTTAACGGTAACAACTTGATGATGGCAATATGGCCAAAAACTGATAGGATCATCTATAGCATACCGTTCGGATCAACATCCATTCTTGTTTCTTCACAATTATTTACCAAAAAAAAAAAATCATTTATTCAGGTTTTTTTAAACTATGTTATTGTAAATTATTCATTTTGCAGTTGTTTAATTTTAAAGTTGTTGTTACCAGCTAATATTTATTAACTATTTTGGTGCCCGTTCAATGGCCCCCAACTAATCCCATTAGTGTGTAAATGCAGAGATAAATCTGCGAGCGAATAATGATCCGAAATTCGATTTTATTGCATCAAAATCCTGCAGCCTTTAACCACAAACAAAGTTGCACTTTGATTTCTTTTCATTTAAAGTGCAACATTTAACTATATTCGGAGTTTGTTACAAAAGGAATAAGATGGGGATTATCTTCACCATTTCCCCTCATCCCCAGAAAAAAAAATCATGTTGATGTGGTAAGTTTAGATGTACAACTTCACGGCCTAATGGTATCCTGGCTCTCATGAATTATGGAGAAAACAAAAGAGCAGCTCGCGTTTCCTACTCTGTGCGTGGGAGAGGATGTGATACACTGAAGCCCATTCGAAACGAACATTAGCACCAGCAACTAGGCTTTTCTCCTATTGATTCTTCCACAGACAAACTTTTCTGCTTAGAATGACTCTCGCCCATTCTGCTACTAGACTAACTAGGATCATTAAATTCCAACCATTCCAAACTTGTAAATGAAAACCCAACTTAAATAAACACTACACTTTTTTTTTCTTCTCCTTCCTCGGACAATCCAAGATTCCACACACAATAATTGATATTCTTACATTGCACTTGCAGCTATACAACATTTTTAAACCAACAACCATAATCTTGCAATAAAATATTTTTTCTCGCCACCCTTTCTTCCAGAACAAACATACAATTTACAAAAGTAAAGTAAAAAAAAATAAAAATAAATAAATAAATAAATAAATAAATAAATAAAAATAAGAAAAAAATAAGAAAAAAAAGAAAGAAAGAAAGCCCACAATACAGCGATAAAACGCACATTCCTTAAATACGGTGTCAAAAGCAAGTTTTAAAGCAGCAAAACGCAGTTATCGACTGTTATCATCCATTGCCACAGTCCGACCGAGCTTCCATTGCTATACTCGCTCTTTCTGTCGCCAGAACTGTCAAGAAATGGGAGGCAGACGACTGTTTACGAGCTGCCTATCTGCCTCGCCCAGCTATAAATCCACGAGTAATATGCGACTCCCAAAAGACGTCGCTCTCAACTGACCAACCGTCACAATCGGTGTTTGTTTCTCCAAACGCAGTCACTTGCGCAAACCCAGTAGTAAAGTGATTACAAATTTACACTCCAACTAGGAATTCTAATCTAAATTCAAACGTTTTACAGACGCGTGTCCGCCAACTTGAGAAGGCGAAGGAGAGCCAAGCAATCAATCTCTCTTACACTTTGACAGCCCATGTACCCAAATCGAATCCAATCAAATTACACAACAGATTCGGGCGCACGGTTTGCCTTATGCCTTATTTTTCCCTTCTACCGTCTACCTCTATTTTACTTGAAAAGAAGGTGTTTTCTACGTATATCTGACGGATTATTGGCATTTACAGAGAGTTCTACGACGATGGATGCCCAACTCGGTGGTGTTGGTTGCCACCCATGTTGTCCATCTGGAACCGTAATGCTCATGATATATTCATAAACAATTTCACGTTGCGCAATGTTTTCCATTCTAATTCCGCCTTTATCCCATCATTTTTCAATTTAGTAATCGATTGCAATGTGCTAGCAACAAATGAAAAATTGAACAAAAGTGCCATTTTTACCAGAAAAACGGCTACAACTTGTTATTTATGCACATGTGATGACACTAAAGAAAGAAGAAAAGAAAAAGAAAAAAACAATTGCTATGTGCAATTATTGGGATTGCTGTTTTGAATTCACGGGTCGAGAGTATGGTAACTCGTAACGAGTAAAGTTGCTATGTCAAAGGCGAACAAAGGAGCATGTGATAGGTCACGTGGACAAAACAGCCAATTGAAATCTTTGTTTAGTGCGCCACCTATAGGCAAATGCTAAGAGGGCGAGACCTGTGCGGTAGATGATTACAATAATTTTCAGATACATTGGTCCAGAACTAGTATTTCTTTACAGCAGTGATGTCTTAAAGATAGTATGTGGTCTGGGATTTAACCATAAATTGTTGTTAATGTGCAATATATTTTTTTGTTGAATTCACCAAGATAAATCCAGTCCCTGGAAGCTTAAATTTATCAATTTGTTTTGATAAAACCATTTAGTCTTTACCATGGTAATCTGTTAATCGAGAGTTTATTGCAACATGAGACGACTGCCATAGAAACTTTCATTGTTTACTATGGGAAGTTAGGTTTGTTTAGAAACAGCAGCCAGCATAATTAAAAAAGGATGAGTTAAGCTTAGATAATCGGCGAATGAAATTGGAGAATTTCAATTCCGCTGAAAAGGCTGTTTGTTTCATTTAGAGTTCCCTTCTGGCCCCTTTCGGTAACTTCGCAATGGCCACATTTCACACGGCTGTGAGCTATGCCAATTTGGCTAGTAATGCTAAAAATGAGGCATTTCCAAATTGATTCTCTTGCCTGTTTTCTCGTATCATAAATATTAAATGCTTGAACCTACTTAAGTTAATGAAATGGTTTACTACTTAACCATGTTCCAAAATTGGAAAATAAATGACTCAAGCGCTAAAAGCTGACAGCCCAAACCTTACAGCAAGACGTAAACTAATTTTCTGAAACGGTTCAAGATTACCCTGCAAAATTTAACCACTGAATGAAATGGCACAAGTTCGGCACGAGCTGCCTATCGGCGTGCAACATCATGCTCAGGTTAGCAAAAATCCTCCAACAAGGAAGCTGCACGACTTCCCATTAGAATGCCAGATATCTATTGCTACGCCATCTAGTGGTAAAGTTATGCAGTTGCAGCTTTAAATTTTAAACTCTCTTAAAAATCCCATTATTTTATATTTTTTTTATAACTTATAAAGGTAATTGTTGCTAATGGTTCTCCACTCCGTCTAGTGTTACTTTGAAAAACGAGAAGTCTGACATTTTCAAGTCCAGTCGAAAGCTCTAAAAAAAATCATCTAAAATCTTTCAAATCTTCCTTGGAAGGAAATTATTGCTACAGTGCTACGTCATAATTCTCGAAAACTCTATTGCTTGTGATTTACACAAGAAAACAAAACTTGATTCATCACAAAAAAAATATGAAAATAATTGAACAAAAGAATTCCAGACTCGTCCATTTGGCCTTTAAATAACACTCAATGGCTATCTTGAACAACAAACATGATGCCATCTAGTTACGGTTTGCTGAATTTCAAATCAATAAAATGTCAGCATTCAAAACACTCGGCCAACACAATAATACCAGCTTTTAACCTTTTTTAAACAAAAATACTTCTTTCATTTGATGAAAATTTATCTTTTTTCCCCTCCTCTCTTCCTTCTCGCTTCTTTCAAGTTTTTATATCTATAAAAACCGCAATCAACTGTGATGTACGTGATTTTCTTTTCCAGCCTTTTCGAGTAAGACAAACATGAGTGATCTAAGCCAGAAGTGTTGACTCAACTGCTTCAATGGATGTTGCTGACTGTGCAAGGCTGCAAACCACTACTTATTTTTCCTCGATGATTATTTTTTGTCTCTTCGTTGACCAGTTTACCTGCTAAACGCCACCACCGACAAAACGTTCAAATGAAAGGCGCCAGTTGCAACCATCAAATCAACTCGCCGCACACACAAAATGGGAAACCATTTGGCGCCTTTTCAATTCTCACCATGACCCGACAAGATTTTTCTTGGCCTACAGTTGCACCCTTCCAATCCGATTTCGCATCCTCCTCCATCCCGCTTCCATTTTTTCAGCACAATAAAAAAAAATACAATTGATTTTCCCATACAAATTTCATGAGGTAACTAAATAAACAAATAAATATGTATTTCGCTGCACCAAGTGTGTTTGAAGAAAAATTAAATATTTATGCCGAATTCCCGTCTCCAAATATTCGATTAGCAGAAAATGCAACCCGGATGAATTTGACGAGAAGCAATGTTGATATCTCGCGTTTCATCGAGGCGGAATGAAATGCCAGAAATTTAACTTGTAACTTAATGTCCGTATGCGTAGTTTTGAGTGCGTTAGTTTCAACTTACCTCGCTAATACAAGGCTCATGTTAGGGTTATTAGTGCTAGGTCCTGTGGGACTCCATTTAATCGTGTAGATTTCTTTATTGTGCGCTTGTAAATCATGAACACACGTGTCTTGCTTCATGCTCCAAATCTATTAATAAAAAGAAAAAAGAAAAAAAGAAAAAAAATTAATTTTCGTTCGTAAAGTAAATAAATCACTTTTCCCTTCCCCAGAAAAGCTTATTTAACATAATACAAGTGAAGAGGAGTGAATTCCGAACCTCTCAAGAGACTTTGGAGAATGACAGCTGCAAGAAAAAGTGTTATTTCATGTAAATTCGAGTGGACCATCAACGTGTGAAAGCAAGTCGTCGTTTCCATGCAAATAAGGTAAACAAAACTGGTAACTGATCGATGAAAACACAAATTGCGAGCAGTTTACACTCAAATCCTCTTCGCCTTGAGTACCTCACTATCTATTAGCAGTGAAAATCACTGCAAACTCTCACAACCAGACACTGTGAAAGCGTCTCAATGTGCCAATAAACGTCTAACATCATGGGATTTACATTTAAAAGACGAAAAATAAAAATTGCGAAAACAGATTCAAGATTTTGAGCGATGCGATAATGGCAATCAATAAAAGAATTTTCAAGCTGTATAAAAAGGGGGGAGAAAAAAAAAAAAAAAAAGAGGGGAAAAGCGACTCGTGTGATGTGTGTACACCGATCTCAAACTAACCGAATTAGTTTGTGTTTGCCAGAGAAGGGTGCAACATGTTAAAGGATCAGAGGGATAATCAGCACGCAACCCCAAGCGAAAGCGAAGGAGTTGTTGGTCGGCAATACGCACGGATGAAAATTCATTTGCAGTTCGACCGAACGAAATAATCGCTTTCGGTCGCTCCGTTCCAACTCATCCCTCAAACCGATTGCCCTGCGAGTCAATCGGGCGCGAAATAAAAATTCTTGGCACATTTTTACCAAACGGGTCAAGCCTCTGTGTCAATTGTAGAAAAACTTTTTGAATTACCCAACTTCTTCCACCATCGCCTCCAAACCCTTCAAAAAGTCAAAAATTAATATTTTTTTTCTTTTCTTATTTCAACTTTCTTCCGTGTAGTCTCCGCCATCTTGGCAGCTAACATCTTTTTTTTTTAAAGAAATTTTTTAAATTACGTTTTTCTCCCCGTTTTTTAACAAAGAAAAAACCAACTTCTTAGAAACGCAATATATTTTTCCCACTTTCAGTTCATTTTTTTTTTTTTATTATTATTTTATTTTAACTTTGCGGACGGTAATGCAATTAATCCCATATCAAAACAAACTGAACAATGAATAATGTATGTGTTGGAAGACCACAAACAATTGTAAGAAAGCGGTGACCTTTTGCATTTATTTATTTACTAAAGTCTTAAACGCGTAGATCCCAATTGTGTAAACAAGAAACGGCACAATTCTTACGGGCCTAGCAGGAGGGGATTACGCTCAAAACGCAAAATAATCCCATTCACGTCTCGTACACGACCAAACTTGCAATGTCTGGAAAATGTGAATGTATGGAGAATGGTTGGCGCATAAATCAAGTCAATGGAAGGAAGCCGATAAGGCCTATTCTTTTTGCTATACATTCGCGAATAAATCACCATCAGGTTCCATTCGAGTAAAAGAAGTAAAAAAAATATAAAAAAGGAAGGCTCCCCACGCACTGGGGTGCCCTTTTCCAAGGTGGATGGCCGGTCCCCTCGTGCCACAACAGCACTTTGTCGTTTTCTGCTTCGTTAAGACATTTACTCTTGGATATTAAGTCGACCAAATAGGATTTTCTTTACTCGACTAATTACCAGAAAGAGAAGAAAGAAAGAAAAAAAAGAAAAAAAAAAAGAAAGAAATTGTTAGTTTACAATTGGATAGATGCCTTAATGCGTTTTCCAATGCTACAAACACGTTGCCAAATCTCTCAGACCCCATTAAGATAACCTCGCGATGCACTATGATTTGCGTGCTCACTTAACTTATACTTAGTTGCTATTGCTAACGTTTGCTTCTATAATCGCCCACTCTGCGAATAAATTCAGCGTGTCTCGCCGACTATCTTAAGCTCCTACACAATTTAACGCAATTTAACTTTAGTGCTTTCCCTCTTTGAAAAAAGAAAATAATAAAAATAAAAGATTTTTATCTGCAGCGACTCGAAATTGCATTCAAGTACCGGCATAATACGCGCTCACCTCGATAAATTCGTCATAGGTGGGCAGTTTAATTGAAGTTGAGTAATGCAAGTGCATTCTCCGCTAGTTGCCGTCGTTAATTCTATTTGAAAATGCTCTAAATTTCTTTTTTTTTTCACTCCTCGGTGAGAAAAAAAATTATTTGTAATTTCTCGAGTGGAATGAAACAGAACAAAAGGATTTGATTGGGTCAAAAACACATCATCATCACCCCCTGGAGAATGCGCAGAAAAATTTCTTGCTGGTGGTGGTGGTGGTGGTGATGATGATGATGATGATGATGATACAGCTACTGCTCTGCTCATCCGCTAGCATCTCTGATGAATGAAAGCACTTTACACCTCAACTAAGCATAGCGCAATGGCATTGCTAACAGAACAGGTGACAAGTGGGCCAGACTCACGAGCTGCTGCACCCATAAATCCACTCCAAAGAAGAGTTACTACGACGACCTGTGCTGCCTCAGAACAAAAAGAAAAAAAGAAGAAAAAAGAAAGAAAAAAAAAAAAAACTCTTAACTTATCTCTTTATTTTAGTCTCTTTTCCCATTGCGTATTGTAGTAATAAATAAATGTATAAATATTTTTATTTAATAAATAAAAGCAAGGGAGAAGCAAGCCTTGCAATTGTATATATACAGTATATATAAGATATATAATAAAATAACTTTAAAATTTTACGTTTCGATTAAATGGAAAAGATATGAAAAGAAAGAAGGAAAAAATCCATGGCGGCCCACAAAATCTAAATTCACTACAACTTCATCTTCCCACTTGCAATTGGATCGTAAAGTCGACTTTCCCTTTCCAAAACACGTCCACTCTAGAGTGTTGCAACGTAGGCAAGTGCCACATTTTTCTGCATTTTATTTTCTCCAGTTGGAAATCAATTGCAATTCCCCATTCCCACTCTTCTTCCATCATGTTACCAATGTACTACTAGCTTCATCCCAGCAAAATATTAAAGAAAGGAAAAAAAATTCCCGTTACTATAGAAACGCTATTGAATTGCACTTCCCCTTATTCCCTTCCCCTCGCCGCAACCCCCTTTTACCTATTCTCATCAATTTATTTCGCATCCTAAACTCGCCGATCGATTAATTCCCGTTAATATCACTTTACAATATTTACACGTTCAAATTAAAAGTGACGTGAAACGAAATTCAGCGTTCTTGCAAACGCTAACTTTTCATACTCGACTGTTTGAGGAAAAGCAAAACCCCCGTTGCCTTGGCAGCAATTAATTCCCTCCATGAGCCTTGTTTTATAGTCCGAAGAAAAGAACTCATTCCTCACAAATGGACCTAACAGATGCAAACTTTCTCCGAGGCATCATTAAGGTAAACGAAAAAAATATAAAAAGACACGCGCTTTTCTAGGAAAAAGTAAATTGCTTGCAACGCAGGGTTCGCAATTGAGAAGAAAAATATTAAAAACCTAGGCTATAAGATATGCTTGGTACTCGGAAATAAGGAAAAGGAAAAACAAAAACAAAAGAAAAAGAAAAAGAATAAGAAAAAGAAAAAAAAGAATTAATAATTGCATTCAAAGTGAATTCGGGATGAAAGTTGCGAGTTAAGCCGAGGCCTCGAGTTGTGGACAATGAGGGCCCAGTGGAAGTAAAATTGTGTTTGCAGATGTGTGATAGTGGAGAGCTTGTCTTGTAACTTCTGTCGAGCGCGTAATCGAACATGACAGCTTAACCCTTGAGCAAACTAGGCTCTTCCTCACACTCCAGATAACACCATATACCACAATTAAGCATCTTCGCATCGCTGCTAATTTCAAACCGATTTTTCATACGTAAAAAATTAATTTCCAAAAAAAAAATGCCTTATTTCAACAACGCAACGGCAGCGGGCAAATGGGTTTCCCTTGCACTAATATTGGAATTATAGCTGCGAGCGCACTGCTTCTGTAAGAATTTGAATAAAAATTTTCCAAATTTCTCAAATGAATGGTAAGCAGGTCCAAGCCTATCAGAGCTCCACCACATCAACTTGCAAATGCTCATGTTTACAGTGAGTACTTATTAAGGGTGAAACTTGTTCCTATACTAATAACTTCTCTGTACTAGTGGTCACAAAAAAAAAAATCCAAATTCTTTTCTATTCGTTCTAACATTAAGTTAATTTTAAGTTAACTTATGTTATGTGTAAAAAATGGCTTTAAACTTGACTTTAAAGAAGTAATTGCATTTCTGCAATTGCTTGTGGGAAACTTCAAACTTCCCTACAGTGTTCCAGCATCATATTGACCAGAATCTGAAGTAATGTGGAGACGGGAAAAATGGAACTATTATTCCCTTTAAATCACCATTTAGGAGGAGAGAAAGAGAAGGGAGTTAAAAATCAGTTTAAAGAAAAATATTCTAAAAAAAAAAAATCTCAACTTGAGAATAATGTTTTAAAAAAAGTTGAGCAAACAAAATCTAGAAAAACAGCAGGAGATGAGAAAGGGGGAAAGAAGGGTAGAGTCGACTCAAGAGCATCAGAGAAGAAGGGGATTATTATGGCCAAATGGAAGAGAGAAGTTGTGTGTGCATGAGCGCGTGCCGTAATCGGCCAATTTCACGCGGCATTTGCATCGACCACAACGCACTACCCACAGTGCCATCTCCCAAGTCGGTGAAGGCGGAGGCGTCTCAGCCGTTGCCTCATCCGTCAACCGGACGTGCGCTAAACGACTGTCATCTCCCAAGATGATTCCAACTCATTTTCGCACTCCTAGCCAAACAAAATTCCACACCCTGCTCCCAGACTTCACCGAATTCCCATTTTATTTTGCAACCTTAAATGCCAAATACCGAACGAACGAACGAACGAAACTAAATCGCACCGCCAAGCTTAGAGTATTTACCCATCTCCGAAAAGACCTTAATTTCCTCGATTCCAAGAACGGAAGAAAAAAAGGAGGAAAAAAAGAGAAAACTTTCTCGAAATTCGTGTACAACATAATACTGCAAACTTTCTTGGTATATCAAAAAGCAAAAATCTAAAACTGCTGACATAAGTCTACCGGCATTTCATCACCAGCATTTAACAATGCAATGACCAAACCATCTATATAATAAAAGAAAAAGTCTCGCGGGGTTCTGCTTCAGTCACGGAAGTTGTAATCGGCAGCGGTTGGCATTGTTGCAGCAGTTTGTGTGTTGCTACAAACAAACAAACAAGATGAGCATTTTGGCAAGTGGGAGAATTCGTCATTCGTTTTCCCAATTTCGTAATAAGAAATTCCAAAGGCGGAGGATCCATGAAATCAAACGTCAGAATGTCCTTGAATCCAATTGCTAAACTAAAAATATTTAAA
>JAQFZP010000829.1:0-26233 GCA_034695745.1 Geophilus truncorum | reverse complement strand
CCTCGTGCACGTGTTCTGCAACTTCCGGTTCCGTATCGTATCGTAGTTTCGATAATTTTGGTTTATTTTTAATACGTTAAATGTAGTTGCTTAATTTTAATTTTTAAGTGTAAAATATGTTTTGAATATAATGTTTAGATTGTTACTAGATTTTTTTATGTGATTTTTTGCTGTAAATACAAAAATGTTGTTTTGTAAGTTTGATTTTAATCGAAACTAAATGCTTAAATTATTATATCATAATATTTTTATTTTAACTATTATTTAACTATTTTTAATGAAATTTTTTACATATTTTTATTAAATTTTGATTTTAAAAGACAAGAACTCGAAACGAAATTTTTTAACTTGAAATAAATTGAATCAAAAAAGACAAAAAAATAAAAATAAATTAATTTAAATACTAAAAAACATTAATCAATGTAAATTTTATTCTAAAAATAACTTTTAACTTAATTTTTGATTTTTCTGATATTTTCTGACGTAAACTACAAACGCGACATCTGGTATCGAATTTCGACTTTCCATGACCGTGACGTGAGCACAGCGCACCGCTATGGCTGGAATCAGGACGATTGGGGCTTTTCGCCTAATAAACATCCAAAAAGTATTAAAATGTGAGTGTGGTTCATGAAATAATTCATCGTAAAAGGTTTAAGATTGTACTAAAATCATAACTAAAACAAATTAAAATGAAAACCAAGCGCCGTAACGGTGCATTGCTTTTATCACCTCAATTGGATAAGTCAGAGCAGATCAAATTTATTATTCCCTTTTTTTTCCTTTCAGTATACTCGCCGAAAAGAACATTTTTTACTTCAAGGAACATGAGTAATTATTTTTAAGTTAAATAAAAATGAAACTTGTAACTCATTATTTATTTATTTCGTTAGGAGGTCAACATGTAACGTGCGAAGTGAAGAATGGAGTAGCGATCATCGGTTTAAACTCTCCGAACGTGAAACAAAATTCGTTATCCTTGGCAGTTATGACCGAATTCGATCAAGCAATGAATGAGGTTCTTAGCAATAGCAGTGTAAAAAGCGCGGTTTTAATATCGAAAAAACCAGGCAGTTTCATCGCCGGAGCTGATGTCAAGTAATAAATAAAAAAAATTAAGATTTTATAAGAATTGTGGACAAATTTTACCATTTTTCATAATTTAAACGAAATTTGTGATTAACTTTTATTTTTGTTATTTCAGCATGTTAGAAAGATGTAAATCCAAAGAAGAGTTACTAAAACTCTCCCACGACTGTCAAAAAATCTTAGATAAAGTCGAACAGAGCCCGAAACCAGTTATAGCTGCCATATTGGGGTCTTGTTTAGGTGGTGGTTTAGAGGTTCGTGATAAAAATGACAAAATTTTTTAAATACTTAGAAAATAAAAATTACTTTTATTTCAGGTTGCACTCGCTTGTCACTATAGAATTGCCGTAAAGGATAAGAAAACTGTTCTTGGGTTACCAGAAGTGATGTTGGGATTACTACCAGGTGGCGGTGGAACTGCGAGATTACCGAAATTCGTAACGAAAAATGATTTTGATGATATTTTATGAGTTTAGTGATTTTTTATTTTTTTTTTAAATTAAAGGTGTCAGTTCCGAATTCGCTCGACATGATACTGACTGGAAAAATGATTCGAGCTGATCGTGCTAAACGTATGGGGTTTGTCGACTTGGTTGTAGATCCGCTGGGTCCTGGTATTAAACCACCGGAAGTGAGGAATATGGAGTATTTAGAGGAAGTTGCAATTCAAATAGCAAAGTAAATTTTTGGTGTTGGAATGAATTCAAATCTTTCCAGGTTTTAGCAAGAAATTTTATAAAGTGAATTAAATTTTGTAGGAGTTTAAAGTAAATTTATAATTAGTAATTCGTATAAATTATAACAAAATTGATTAAGTATATCAAAATTAAATTTTTTTGGGTTTTTTTTTTCAGTGATATTGTCAACAAGAAAATCTCTACAGAAAGAAGAAAAGGATTAATGGATAGTAAGTGTCAGAAAATATATTTTTATTACATAAATTTAATTAATCTTTACTTAATTTAAACAGAAATTATGGAATACGCACTGGGCTTCGAATTTGCTCGCAATTTTGTGTTCAACAAAGCTAAAGGTCAAGTGATGAAGATGACCGGTGGCTTGTACCCAGCACCTCTAAAAATTCTTGATGTAAAAAGAAATAATCATAAAAATCTAACTTCACGTAAATTTATAACTTTTTTTAAATTTTTTTTAAGGTTTTGCGCACGAGAGTTGAAAAAGGTTTCACGGAGGGATTAAAAGTTGAACGAGAAGCATTTGCAGAACTCGGAATGACTCCTCATTCCAAAGCTTTGATTAGTTTATTTCACGGGCAAACTGAGTGCAAGAAAAACCGATTCGGGAAACCGCAAAAAGAGCCAAAGTGAAATTAATGTGAAAAGTTGAAATTTTATGTAGAAATTAATGCGTATAATCGTTATTAGGACTTTAGCAATTCTCGGCGCTGGTTTGATGGGTGCGGGAATCGCTCAAGTTAGTCTCGATAAAGGCTACAGAGTGATTTTAAAAGACATGAACGTCAATGGTTTGGCGCGTGGACAAAACCAGATTCAGACTGGACTTGACGGAGGTGTTAAAAGAAAGAAAATGACGACGTAAGTGAACTTAAATGTTGAAATTAAGCAATTTTAAAACATAAATCGTAGAATTCTGTGTTTTTTGAAAATTTCAAATTAAAAATTCAAGAAAAAAAATTTTTTTTTGTACAGAATGATGGGAAATTTGGATTTTGAAGTTTAAATTTCGAATTACTCAGTTTCAGATTTCGAAATTTAAAGTTTTGAATTTTTTTTTTTTAGTTTTGAACGTGACATGTTCATTTCCAATCTGGATTCGACTATATCATACGACAACTTTAAAGACGTCGACATGGTGATCGAAGCCGTGTTCGAGGACATCAACATCAAACACCGAGTGCTGAAAGAATGCGAATCATACATGAACGAAAACGCCATCTTCGCGTCCAACACTTCTGCATTACCCATCGCCAAAATTGCATCTGCAAGCAAACGACCGGAAAAGGTAGGCAGTGATAAATATTTCCCAAAAATAACATCACCTTGAAATTAATTTTTATTTTTAGGTCATCGGCATGCACTATTTTTCACCCGTAGATAAAATGCAGTTGTTGGAGATTATTACAACAGATAAAACGTCCAAAGAAACAAGTGGTAATTTTTTATTTTAATTAAAAAATTATTTAAAGGTCAATCACTTGACTTTTAAATTTAAAAATTATTTATATTAATTAATTTATTTATATAATATTTTGCTTTTATTTAGCTGCTGCTGTTCAAGTTGGATTAAAGCAAGGAAAAGTGGTCATCGTGGTCAAAGATGGACCTGGCTTCTACACGACTCGGATTTTGGCGCCCATGTTGGCAGAAGCTGTGAGGTTGATGCAAGAGGGCGTTGATCCGAAGAAATTGGACAAAGTGACCAAAGCCTTAGGGTTTCCGGTTGGACCAGCGACTCTAGCGGACGAAGTAGGCATTGATGTTGCATCTCACATTGCGGATGATCTGGGAAAAGCATTTGGACAAAGATTTTCAGGGGGAAATGTGGATGTGTTAAAAGATATGGTCGCTGCAGGATTTATGGGTATTTTTAAAGTTTTGTTTGAAAAATTTAATTTTAGTTGTAATCTTTTTTTTTTTTTGTGGTTTTAGGTCGTAAAGCTGGAAAAGGATGTTATATGTACACTTCCGGGAAAGGAAAAGAAAAAGAAGTGAATCAAGGAGCAATGTCAATTATTAAGAAATACAGTCTCGTACCTAGAGGATCGATGAATGATGAGGATATTCAGTTTCGTCTGGTGACAAGATTTGTCAACGAAGCCGTTCTCTGTTTCCAAGAAGGGATTTTGAATGGGCCTGTAAGTGGATGTTTCAAATATCGTTAAAGGTTAAGTGAACTGAACTGGTTTATAATTAAATATGAATCTACTCATCACAAACAATAATTAATCGTTGTCAAATTATTTTCAGACAAGTTTTTTTTTTTTTTTTTTTTTTACAAAATTTAACGAGTCAGAAAAAATTTGGCGACGATTAATTACTGTTTGTGATGTATAGTTTCAAATTTAATAATAAACCAGTTCAGTTCACTTGACCTTGAAAATGGTGCAAGTTACAGAAAAATTTTCAATTCAAAAGTTATAAAGCACCTTAAAATTAGTCCCAATTCATACTTATCATAAAACTTTTACGATAATTTTATTATTTATGAAAAATTTAAAAACATGATATTTTTAAATTTTTAAATGAAATTGTTTTATTTTAGTTGGAAGGCGACATCGGCGCTGTGTTCGGTTTGGGTTTCCCACCGTTCTTAGGCGGTCCCTTTCGTTTCGTCGACTCGTACGGAGCCCAGAAAATAGTCGATAAAATGCGCACCTTCGAGTCCCACTACGGCGTCGCATTCACCCCATGTCTCATGTTACTGGATCATGCAAACAATCCATCGAAGAAATTCTATCAACCCAAATGAAACGCTAGAACATAAAACGAGATTTAAAATAAGTGACTTTTTCACAGGCGATTATTGGAATAATTCATTTCCCGAGAGAAAAATATAAAATTATGTTTTAATAAAAATAGATTTGTTTGCTTAGCTGCGAAATACTGTGTATTTCGTGTGGAGATATAATAATCACAAATTACTTAAATAAAAATAGTCAAATCAGTGTTTGATGGTGGGGAAATTGAATGAAAATAATTTTGTAGTCTTCTCGAGTGCTATAAATAAAATGTACAAACACAAAAATTTACTTTTTAATTATTCTCTTTTTTCTTTATTTCTTTTTACCTTTTTATTTTATTTTTAGGGTTTTGTTTTATTTTTTTCCCAACTTTTTGTCTTCCGACGTAGAAGATAATACACAAATTCACATTGAAATTCAGTCTAAACCACTACAATTTTTTTTTTGAGGGGGCGGAAATCTATTCCAACCTTTACTATACTATTGTGTTTAATTTAATTTTTTATTTTTTTTTAGTGAGATGTTTTAATGATTTGGAGATCTTTCAGCACAGAGTTCACATATTCCGATTTTTGGTTTGGGTTTCGACTTCAACTGATTCTAGTTGATTGGACCTAGTATTCCTGATTTGCAACGGCGAAATGCACCGGCTTCGACTAATTTTTCCCAGCGGTTTGCCGGCGGAGTCTGGAATGAAATTTGAGGTTAGTTTATTGAGTTCAATTCTGGAATTAAAAATGAATTAATTCTATGCATAAATTGAAGTAAATTTAAACTTCTGAACGTAGGTTTTGAAAAAAGTTTTATGGAATTGCAGATTTAGGATAATTATAGTTTTTAAAAGAAATAATAGGTGGCGCTCAATGCCTAAAATCTGAACTTAGGAACACATCCTTTTTTGCTAATCTGTAAAATATCTTCAAAAATGGGCCAAAAAAAATTGGAAAGTGTAGATTTTCTCTAAATTATGTAGAATTCACTTTTCAGCACATTTGTGTAACAAAATGTAATTTTTTTTAAATTGTTTAACTCAACATTGAGTTTCACTCGTAACCAAATCGATATAGAGCAATTATTTTCTGCACTATGAATAAATTATAACAGTGTCGCCACTTGTTGAAACTTTTTTAAAGTATAAAATTCAATAAATAAAATTACCGGCTTCTCCCTAACCGGGTAACTTCGTTTGAAATCCGAGTTATAAGTACTTAGAAAATACATTTTACTTTTGTCATTTGGCAACACACTTTCTTTCGCACGATCAACACTAAAATTAAAAAAAATACAAAAATTAACGAAAATCTATTTTTCTAAACTAAATTTACCCTTGTCTCGAAAGAAGTATCTGACACAAATCTTTCTCAGGTTTCCTGTACTTTGGCTGCGGCGAGTTGACTGCGGATTCCTGCAATTCGCGAGTCGTCGGCTTCGGCATCGCCTAATAGAAATTAAACCAAATATCAAATACGATAAATCCATTAAAAACAATTACAACAATTCACCCAATTTTTATCGTAGTAGCCAATCTGGTTGTAAGTCGAACGAAATATGTTCTTCTTCGCGGCAGACTGAAAATCATAATCTTTTGGCTCTGCCTCCCTATCAGTAGCCCTTTAAAAGTTCGCAATCAAAAACAAAAAATAACAAATACTTTATTACCTTTAAAAAAATAAAAATTACCATCCGTAAGTTCGAACCGGTAATTTGTAATCCTTCATCCGAAAATCCCACATTCTCTGTTTATTTCCTTTGAATGACAACGTACCCGGGGTTTCCCGAGGAATGTTGCATCGCAAACTGTGCATTTTGACGCTTTAAAAAGAAAAGAATCGAATGGGAGAATATATAAACTAAAGAACTCTAAATTTTAATTCGACGCGCAAAACGGCCATTTATTTACAATCGTTGCTAGGCAACCGATACGTTTCTACGGTTTTAATTGCCATAGCAACAGGATATGTCTCTTTTTTTTTTCTTTTGCAGGTCAAAGACATATTTTTGATAAAGTTTAAGATAAAGTTTAGTTTAATGATAAAGTCCAATAAGAATTTGAGTTTGTTTAAGTGTAAAGATGGAGTCTGAAAAAGTTCACACAGGTAAAAGTTATTTTTGAAGTTACTTTTGATAGTTTATATAAATTTTTAATTCTTTTTTGTAGTTAATGGACCCATATATCCTACAGAAGTTGGTGTGACATTAACACACGAACATTTGAGTCTGGTTTTTAACGTTGCTCACGTTCCTGCATCGGAAAATGAGAGGAACTTGATGAATTTGCCGTTTAAGATGGAAAATCTTGGCTGGATCAGACAAAACCCGTTATAAAAATAGAAATAAATGATAAAAAGTGGTGAAAATAGTTAAAATATATTTTTTTTTATTTGTTGAAATAGGTACAGTCATAAAGATAATTTGATTTTTAACGATGACGTCACGAAAAACGCCGTTTTTGAAGATTTAGTTGATTTTAAAAATAACGGGGGGAGAACTATTGTTGAAAATACAACGTACGGGTTGCAGAGGGATTTGAAATTCATGAAAAAACTTTCAAGTGATGTTGGGATTAACATAGTTGCAGGAACAGGTGAAATATTTCCAAATATATTTTAATTTTATTTAACTTTTCTTCTATTTTTTTTGAAGGATTTTACATCGCAGCTGCTCAAACTCCCGACACTTTATCAACAAATGTCGAGAAAATTTCAGATTTGATGCGAGAAGAATTAGTCAACGGTTACGAGGGCATTAAATGTGGTCTTATCGGAGAACTTGGGTGTTCGTGGCCACTCCACGGCAAGAAAAAAAACTAAACAAATCAAAAACATAATCTTAAAAACTTGAAAACTTAGATTTTGAAAAGAAGAATTTATCAGCAGCAGCATTGGTACAGCAAGAACTAAACGCACCGGTGATGATACATCCAGGACGACACAATGATGCACCTTTCGAGACACTTCGATATTTCCTCGAAGCCGGTGGAAAAGCGACTAAAACAGTCATGGCGCATTTAGACAGTAATATAAAATAAAACAACTTTAAATAATTATTTTACTCAAACAAATTTTTAACAGGATCAATATTCGATGTGAACGAATTGGCAGAATTCGCGAAGATGGGATCATATTGTGAATTTGACTTATTCGGCATTGAAGTTTCCATATATCAACTAAACGATGCTGTTGACATGATCAGCGACGCCGAGCGGGTAAATAAGTTATCACACTTGGTTAGAGAGGGATTCGAAGACAAAATCGTGATCAGTCACGATATTCATACAAAACATCGACTGGTAATTCGATTAATTTAATTTATTTACTGAAAATTTATTATTTTTTATTTTATTTCACCAAAGACTAAATTTGGGGGCAATGGCTACTCACACATCCTTCGATATGTCATACCACAGATGAAAAAACGAAATTTCAGTCAGGAAATAATCGATAAAATCACGATTCACAATCCAGCGACTTGGTTAAAGTTTTAATCATTTATAATATTCGGTATAAAACTTCCATTTCTGCACTGATTCTTTATTCCTATAGTCGTAGGTTAATAAATCCGGAATCCTGTTGCATAATTCAGCATAAACGTCGCATAGTATTTGTATTTCGTGCATTGTTAACTCATAACTTCGTCTCTGGGGTCTGATTTTCGTCTTTTCGAGAGTTTCTTTCGTTAAATATTTCAGCGATTTGGGGAATAAAGTGCTAAAGTAAAATTAAAAAAAAAAAAATTAAAAATTAAAATTTATTTTAATTTTTATAACTAAATTAAAAAAATTAATTAATTTACTCTATTCCTTTTTCGATGTGTTTTTGTCTATAATGAAACACATGTCTGCACACTTTCTCCACCAATTTAAACGGTTGTTTAATCAACGGTTCAGCTAATGGCTCGAAATGAACGACCCCTATGTCGACCTCTGGTGCCGGAACGCAGAAACTCCCTGTAAAAAAAATTAAAAAAAATTGATTTTTCTATTTATAATCTCAAAAAACACTTTTCAAACCTGAAATATTCAACATGTGTTCCACATTTGCAAGATACTGACACATAACAGACAGTCGACATCTTTGAATTCTATCAAATGGCTGTGCCACCATTCGTTCTGCGATTTCTTTTTGAAAAGTAAGGGTTAATCGTGTTCTACCGTACGAAAAAAATCCTCTTTTCTCCGACATCGCGTGTAACCACTTTATAATCAGTGGTGTCGAGATATTAAACGGCAAATTCCCGATTATGTGAATTGGAGGTGGATTTTCTTCCCATTTTCGAACCGCATCTTCGGGGAACATTTTACTTCCGTCTAGGTTTAAAACATCGTCGAAAATCACTTGCATTCGGTTCATCGATGCTTCTACTAGTTGCTAAATTTTAAAAATGTGTTAGTTAAGTTTTTAGTGTGTGATTTTCTACGTACTTCTAAACATGGCGCGAATCTTTTGTCTTTTTCCACTACTATTAATTGTTTTGCACCTTTTTCCAGTATGGATCGTGTTATTCCGCCAGGTCCCGGTCCGACTTCACATACGTAGGTGTCTGTGAGATGCAAAAATAGATTTTAATTAATTATTTTATTTGAGAGAAGTTTTTAGTGATTCTTTTTCCTTACTTCTGATTTTTCCCGCTGCGTTTACGATTTTATTCGTTATTTTTTCTTGTAGGAGGAAGTTTTGACTCAAGTGTTTCGTTGCTCTGATGTGGTATAAGTCTAGAATTTCTTTGATTGTTGGTAGTGGTGGTAAACGAAGCAGTTGTTTACCGAGTGAAGTTGCTGCAGCAGTCGACATTTTCACTAAATTACTGAAATCACTGGCAGATGGCGCTGCGTATGCCGTAAAATGCGGTAAAATAAAGTACGTTTTATTTTAAAAATATATAAAATTTAATGTTAGAAATTTTAAATTATTATAAAGGTTAAGTAAAATTATTTGATAGTGAGTGAAACAATGGAAATAAATACTGTAGTTAAGTTTTTGTAATTTCTGTATCTGTTCATAGATGTCGCTACGGTTACTTTTGATTAACTCTGATTTGTTTACGTTTTTTGTCAGCCATTGTCATCATGTCGCTGTCGGGTGTCCGAAACGTGGAATTCAACTGACTAAAGAAAAATTTAGTTTAAGGTATCTATTTATATACACACAATTAATTTTAGATGCATCGACACCTCACGAAGACATTAACAGATATTTTATGCAAATAAATTAAGAGTAAATTCAGTTTGAATTCAGTTTGGAGTCCAAACTTCGAATTTCATGTCGAATTTCAACATGTGCACCTGAAATTATTACAATTATATCTAGTTCTAACATTTTTAAACAAAATTTTAACATATAAAGCCATTAACTAAAGAATTTTATCTAAAATTAAATCGTAATTTACTTTTTTTCTAGCTCAACTAGCAAAACAGTTACGTACACCTTCAAAATCCCCTCCAGAGATGGCGCCACAGATATAAACCCAACAAATTCAAAACTCATCATCAAGGTAAGAAAAAATAAATTTATTATTTCCAAAACTTCAAAAAAAAAAATACATAACTCATTTCACCACCGCAAAAAACAACAACATAAATTCAAATTTCCCCAACTCATAAAAAAAAAAAGAAGAAATAATTCCAAGTCATAAAACAAACATCATTTGACACATAGGGCCATTTGGCCACAATTCACGCGAACAAGTGCGCAGACTTGTTTGACCCCTACGCACATGCATTTAGTCAGTGATTTCTGGGTGGGCCTCGTTGAAGATCCGCAACAAGAAACCCGTTGAATGGGGTCCGTTGAGGCGGCGTCGGAGCCACCAAGTCGCGCGCCCAGCTGCCCGTCTGCCCCCGATAGCGAGCGCCCGACGCCGCACCAACAATGCGAGGCATCGGGCGCCCACCAGACGGCGCCGATATGTTTTTCGCTGGAAAAACAGCAAAAAGGATCCTTTTACTCGAAATAAAGGCAAAAAAAAAACCAACTTTCGCACATAAATTTAGCAAAAAAATGCATTTTGAGACGTTAGGGTTAAACTCACAACATTTTAGACTGAATACAGACAGATTTTAGATCGACAAAATTAAGTTTATATAGACATTATTTTAACGTAATAAATCAAGCTTGATATACACAGAAGTATACGTAAACTGCGTAAACCATATTGAGAAGGTATAGAAGTGTGTTTCGTCTATACCTCTTGTACATGCCAATGATTTTAAATGTTAACTGGGAAATGTTTTATTTAATGATGGCGGCGAGTTAATTAATAGTTGAAAGAATGTTGAAAAGAGATGTTGCAGCTGGTAAATTGGTTTGTCCACAGCTGCATTTTCCTCTATTTTGACAAGGTTTTAATAGGACCAGATGGGCCACTTGGTTCTCTTTTACGCTTTGCCGCCCACCAAGTTCGAGCACTCGAGAACCAAGCGGTTGCCTGGCAACCGTCCCACTGCCATCTGGTGTGCAAATTGAAAAATAGAGTTGAGTTTTGACAGCCTGGTTTTAATCATTTTATTAGAAAAGTGATTAGGGGATCGTGTTCACTCCCATCTGGTGAGAAATTTGTCAAAAGTTGTTAACAGTTGAATGTTATGCGGAACCGGAAGTTGGGCTTGGTGCGGTAGAACAGTTGAAAATCACGATTCGACCTTTTTGAGTTTTTTATTTTTTTTATTTTAAATGTCAAGTGGGAGGATAAAGTTAATGTTTGGACGAAATAAATAAAGATTTGGATTTGGAATTTGCTTTTTTTGTTGTTGCTCATTTGCATGTTTCCTGGGACCTGGTGAAGCATCCTGGTTGCAAAGTACGGTATCCTGGAGTGAATTACTGTAAAGTTAGATACAGGATTTGTATCTCCATTACGTAATAACTTCTGTCCGCAAGGTGGACAACTTAAGTAACCGTAAAACCACTTTTACAACCATAAAAACAAAACTTGAATACAAAGTGACTGGGAAAAGATGAGAGGAAGATGTTTTCGAAACCACTTCCGGTTTCTTTGGGCACCTGCTGATTATTTATGCATTCAAAAAAATTTAGAGATTCTTTTTAGCTGGAAAATGAATAAAATGTCATTTTTGGCCTCTAGGTGACAGAAAATTGAATTAAAATTTGGTTTTAAAATAACTTCCGGTTTTATAAGATGCTGTTGATTCATTTAAAAGCTTAAAAAGACTTGAAATAAAAAGCCAGTTCCACCTACTGGAGAATTTTAAATATTTAAAAAAATAAAACAAAAAAAATATCATTTCATAATCACCTAGTGAGAAAAACCTGTATTAAAATCCACAAAAATCAATTTTTAAGTTTAACACAACTTCTAGTTTTCTTAAACACCTACTCAACTATTAACCATTTCTATAAAAACAAAACTCATTAAAAAAAAAAAAACTTAACAAAACGTCATTTAATCACATTCTCCGCCTCCTGCGATCCTGTCGACGAAATAACTAAGGAGAACTCATAAAAACGATCAAAAGTGTATTTTTAATGCGTTTAACAAGTGTTGTCGTGTTTTCCCGACCCGAAATAAATCGAGCAGTCAAAAGGGGCTTGGTGACACCTGCAAATGGGCTATTAGCTGCTGACGTCACTGATATTGATGTAACTCAGCAGGGATCTGGAATTCTCCTGGTTGCAGGTGCGCACGCGACAGACTGGCGACAGCGGCTGTGCCTGTTGAATCGGGTGTGCGCATGCGCAATCGCTTAGCCTCGAGCTGAGCTGCCAGTGTTGGGATGAGGACGAGGTTAGGCGCACAGGTGCGTGGCAGACAGACTGGCGTCTGCTTGGAACGCGGTTGGAGTCACGGCACCTGTGTTGAGGTGGCATGTGAAAATGACCTCTTTTGTGGGGCCCTTTTGCTCCGTCTCCATCCCACCACAGTTGGCCACTCCCTAATTGACCTATTGCTGGCTTTCAAGTCACGTCGTAGTGTGTGTTTATTTCATTTTCACGTCGTTTCGCTTTGATTCGAGATGCTTCGTTTGTATTGTGTTGTCCGAGATGATGATGGTGATAGGTTTCTCATTTCCGTCTTGTCGTCGCGATGCGATGCGATGCGATCGATTGATTTGCGGTGACCGAAAGGATAATCGCGGGGTTTGGGGTTGGAGGTGGATGGACTGAGAATGATGATGGTTTTTTGGGATAGTTGGAAGAAGAGGGCTTCTGTGATTGATTGATTGATTGATTGATTGGTTCGATTGATGGAGTTTTTATCTTTTGTTGGAAGTGATTTTTGGGTTTTGGAATGTTATTAATAGTTAATTTTTTTGTTATTGTTGCAACTTTTTTTGATGTGGCAATAATGTAATGAAAATTCAACAATGGTAAAAAATTAATTGTTGTTTTTAAGAATTGTTGATTTGTTGGTATTGTTGACTTTGTTAAGCTTCATGAAATTTGTTAATATTGTTGCATTTTTATTTAATGTAGTGAAATTTAAATTACAGCAGTCAGGAAAAATGGAAATTTATAATTGTTGAAATCAAAATACCGTTCAGTTTTCACAACTATCTTCTATTATCAATTTTCAATTGGTTCTCATGCTCTCTACTATTTAATCTGCACTTGTTACAGTAACCTCTCCCATCAACCATTGTTGATTTTTCGAAAATTTCTCTTTCCCACACGATAAGCTGAAGATTGTACTACACTTCGTACACGTGATTCGATAAACCTGGCAAACGAACAAACAAACAAACAAACAAACAAATATCACCAAAATAAAACCATCAATGATATCTACAATAGTATGATTCAAGAGTATAAAAATTCTAGATAAACTTAGGTAAAAACTGTAAAAGGATGTACAACAAATAGGTAATAATGTTATAGTATTAGTATTGTTTCAACAATTTAATTAAAATGACATCAATCTCACATGATTTAACATGAAATTAACACATTTTGGTGTACCACATTCTATTAACGTAACAGTTTACAACTTCTAAGTGAATCAACTTCAATTTTACACCTGTTGGCTGTTGTAACTTTATTTTCTATTGTTTACATTTTGTAACACATTACTATGGCAATGGTTGCTACGACTATTGGAATGTTGCAAATATAACAACGCTGCAAAATTACAATGAAATTGACAGTACTTCACAAAAAGTTTTCACAAAAATTTGCTAATTTCTTGCAATGTTGCACCTGTGCAAAAATCATCCCACTTTTAGCATGATTGTTAAATTTACAACGTATTATAAGCTTATCATTACAGACTAAATCAACTATTTCATCAATTTTGATAATTAAAGACAAACAAATTTCTTCAGTATGCATTTCTCTATCACAAAATAAACATTGATCAAAAATCACTGCGAGTCAAATATTTAAAAAAATATATAAATTAACATGATTACCCATAATGAATGGGTGCTGAAATTGTTAATGGGATTCCATGCAGATTGTTGTCGAGTGTGAGCGAAGGCGTTCCGGTCACGCCCCTGACCCTCCCCCACCTCCTGCGAGTCCCTCGCTTTGTAAGGCCGGGACAGGGTCAGGCGCAAAATTCTCACGGAACTCGACAGCCCAGGTGTGATGCAGACACGATGGCGGCAGCGTGTTTTTGTTCAGCATTTGTGTGACATCATACAGGGCCTTAGCTGGCAGCCAACACAGGTGTGCAGCCACCAAAGGCTTGCCATCGGCGTCCGCGTGATGTCACGGCGCCCAGGTGTGCTCCAGACTCTCTGGCGCCGGCGCCACCAAATCCCCTCGTTACACCGACCGGGCGCGACCTCGGTAAAGCGAAGGCAACACGTGTTTTTGCCTGCACCTGCACTCCTACACCTTTTATCACAGGTGGAGACTAGAGGAAAAAGAAAAAAAAATCACAGTCAACATGAATTCCTTTCTCACCTGTGTTTGATTATTGCTGCACTTACTACGTGTGTAAATAGGTCTATTTTGTGCAATTGGTTATTTCCTTGTGGGAAGTGGGAGTTTTGAAAGGGAAACTTGAGGAAATGTTGATGTCATGATGTGGTTTTATGTGGGGTGATGAAATTTTGATGTTTGGAAATGAGTTTAAATTTTTTTTTAAAGGGGTTTTACCGGCATTTCTGTGCATAATAATGTGATGATATAAATGCATATTTACATTAAAAATATCTTATGACATAAAAAGTCAATATTTGTGTAAAATGCATAAATCGCAACTTTTGTGGGGAAAAGCATAAATTTGTGAAAATTTAACAGAAATGTGTTAAGCATTTAAAAAAGTCGACTGGATATTGCAAAATCTGTCTGATAAACATGTTTAACTTATTACTTCTATTTGTCAAATTATACAAAATATTTGCTTCTTGTAAATAACTACGGTATGGTACGTAAAAAGTTTCCAATATTAAATTTCAATTTTTAGTGACCAAAACTATTAATTTTCCAATTACTTCATTAAAAAAATTACAAAAAGTAATTGTTGGAATAAGTGAAAAAAAAAATTAAATTATTTTTTGAGCATAAAAATTTATCTTTAAATTGTCATGCATAAAAATATGTCTAAAAATATTTGAACCTTAAAACCACCTGTTATTCACAAATCATGTTTAAAACCTCTGCAATTGTAATCATAAATAAATACATGTATTAATTTTTATGACCTGTAATTAAGAGCAAATGCCATAGACGTTTTGATGTGGAATAAATGTTGTTTTTCTACTTTGTAAGCAGTAAATAAAAGTAATACTGCAATAACAAGATCTAAATGGTATTTTCACACTTACAAAGCTATTCCAACAAGAAGAAAAAAATTTATTTAGTTCCAAACCCACAAAGTGTCAATTTTATCATAGAATGTAAAAATGATTAAAGCAATTAAAAGATAATAAACCCAAATCCTTCATCTATTCCTTAAAAGGTTAATAGCGTCTTAAAATAGAAATAATTAATCATTTTGCAGTCATAAAATCAAGTCAGAACTCATGGGGATATACAAGTATATTACTTACCCTCATTTTTAACTTCATTGTACCAATGCAAGTTTTATTTATTTATACAGGAAAAAAAGATACAGCTTTTGTCTTTATTCTGAATCTCTTTTGGTGTAAAATGATTATCTTACACTTCTAAGTAAAGTTTATTAGAATAGTACCGAAAGGTGTAATGAAGTATATTATTGTAGACAAATAATATACTTTATAGTATATTCTTACATTAGCTATTAGGAGTAGGTGTATAAATCTGTTTGAATTACCATACACCTTTTTGATGATAAATGTAAGTGGGTTCGTTTATTATTTGGGTAAAGTCGTGTGCAAAAAGTTGTCTTTGGTAAAATTGTCATTTTATCGATCTAACTTGAGAAAAACCATATAAACACGATTTACACACTATAGCATAATTTTGTAATCAATTATTTTTTTTACACTATATTTCAAAGCCGAAAAAAGTTAGTTTCTTATAATGTAAATACTTTACAACAGCGTTGAAATTCAGATTATGATTTGTGATGATTGATGATAGTCATTTTTGTTGTTGTTCATAAAGTAATTGGCACAGAAATCAGATCTTGTGTAATGAGTAGCAAGTGTAATAATGCATACACTGTTAGAAAAAGTTACAGCAGTTATCAGTAATCGTAAAACAGAAGAGTCATTCACTGATCTATAATAACTTTATAATTTTGATCAATCACATGACTGTTAAACTAAATTTCAATATTTTACACTTTTCTCATCAGTCGACTATTACTAACAACAATGTTGTATGTTGCAAATTAGCAATGACATTAAGACTTAACAGTCATTGTAGGTAGTGATATTTTTCTATCACCAATAAGAGAGCTTATTTTTTACAATATTGTTAAATTTACAACACATTGCACATTATTACTTGCATAGGCATTGTCAATTTGCAACCAAAATTAGTTACTTAACAATCAAACATCTCTATAAATTACTATCTTTTCAAAACCCTAATAAAATAAACATGAAGCATAGAGATTAACCCCACCTTAAAACCCCAAACATAAATCGCATTGTTATAATCTGTAAAATCAACTTCATTTCCTTCCCCGGGGTCTTCAATCAGTGCTCGACAGGCAAGCCGAGGGGCAGCCGAGTTAAATGCCTAATAACTCATCGCGATGTAAATAAGTGCAAAAATATTGATCCTTTGTGCAAAAAGGGGGTGGTAAATGAGTTAGAAGGGCGGGCACATGATGGGACGTGGTGTTGAAAGACTCTGCAGCTTACCTGGCGTCTGCCTGGCGCCACCAACACACCTCCCATTCACCTGGGTGGGCAGATAATTGCCAACCCCAACTGCGAACCCATACACAAAGGTGGGGGGTATTTTTCAACAGTTTTCCCCGTTTTTGTAGCGTATAAAAGGGGTGATGGGTGATGAATGGTTTGATTCGGATTGAAGTATGCTCGATGCGAGGGAAATTGACGATAGGGGGCGGTTGGTCAACAGGTGTTTGAGTGCAGGTGTGTTGGGTTGAAGAGCAGTGCTTGGGGCTTGGGGGCGGAATGAGGGATTTCTCAGGAGCTTCATCTTTTGTTATTATCCGTGGGTTTAGGAATGAGTTCATATGGGGCGATTTGGTGATTAGTCGATTTTTTGGTTTTACTGAATTTTTTAAAAGTTGGAAATCGGTTTTATAAAATTAATTTTCGATGATTTAATTGATTTTTATTATGTTTTGCGATGATTCGAGCGGTTTTATGGTAAGATTTGTATCAAATTTTGCTGTATTTTAATTGATATTGTTTCACTTTTTTTTAATTATTCGATATTTTAATCGATTTTTATCAAGTTTTGCGATATTTTGGATTTCTTTAAGATTTTGCTACTTGAGTATTTTAATAGATGTTATGTCTGTTTTATTAAAATATTCCGAGATTATCCGATATTTTGTAAAAATTCTGCGATTCTTTAAACTCAGCATCATCATTTTGAGCGATTTTAATCGATTTAGCTAAATTTCATAAATATTTTAGTCTTTATTATTCCACTTTTACAATCGTCTTTGATATTTTAATCAAAATGGATCAATTTTTCATTAAATTATGCAAATATTTTATTTATTCTAAACGATTTTGTTTGAATTGTAATCGATACGGTATTTAAAATCATTCAATATCAGATACATTAATCATTTTTTTAATTTTGTAATATTTTAATACAATTTGCCCATTTTTGTTTGATTTTTAATCGATTTCTATTCTTATGATCTTTTTTGATTTCAATCGATTTTACTATATTTTTCGTTTTTAATCAATTACCACAACTTTAAAAAAATACCACAATTCATCTAATTCCCTCTTCTCTCACTCAACATCCATCAAAACCATCACTTTAATAATCGACTTTAATCAAATTCCTCAACTCCATCTGACCATGTTAAACGCTTCCTTAAATCCTTTAAATCGCCGCAATGGCCGGGAGATAAACAGCAGGCCTAATTTCCAAATTTCTCCATCAAAAGCGTCAACTATGGGGGTCGGAGGTGGGGTGTTAGGGGCTGGGTAGTTAGTGAGACTGAGTACTGAGCCTCGGGATTGCAATGGCATGCATCCACAGGTGGGTTGCAGACGCGCTGTCGCCTGCGTGGTATGCGGCGTTCAAGAGGGCTGAGGAATCAGCTAAAGACCAAAGTGGCGCCAGTCTGGCGTCGGTGCTTGTTGGGGGTTCAGGTATACCGGTGTGTATAAAGAGAAGAGAGGACTAAGAGGAGGGGAAGAATGAGATCGAGAATCCCCTGGTTTCCATAACCCTCTTTTTTTTTTGTTCCCTCCTTTATTCTGTTGTTGTTCGCTGGGGTTTGGGTTTAGGTGAATGGGGTTTTGCTCGCAGGTGACAGGTGAGGGAGGTGAAATTTTCGAGTTGTCACTAGTGGCCTTTTTTTTTTTTTTTTTTGTGGGGTGGGATGGGGGGGGGGGGTTGAAGAAAGAGTGGTTGAGGTGGTACTTGGGGGTTGGTAATCGTTGATTTTGAAATCTGGAAAATTTGAAATGTTTTGATTTAAGGAGAAAAACTGATGAAATTGTGAAATTGTCAATTTTATGGCTTAAAAAAGTCAATTTTATGATAATTTTGTTCTAGAATGCTTTATTTACTGTGATTTAATTCATAATTGAAGTTTGTGACATGCAAATTGTGTAATTTTTATTTTAATTGGTATGAGCAATAATAATTAGGCCTAGATTTGGATTTTTTAAAAAAAAGACAAAAATAGTTTAAAAAAGTGGTAATTTTTTTTTTAATACGGAACTAAAAAACGAAAATAGAAGCTAAAATTTTAGATAACTTAAAATAAGAAATTAATTAGGCTTTAATTGAGTTTTTTTTTTTTTTTTTTTTTTTTTTTTGATTTTTTAAATTTAACAAAAATTTTTTAATTTAGTGCAAAAATGGTCTAAAATTGTTTTTTTTTTTTTGTTTTGTTCAAACACAACTTCAAAACCTTCTAAAACCCCAAACTTCTATTTTCTTTACCAAAATCCCACACCCACAAACCAAAACCCAAAATCTCTTAATCAAAACAAAAACCAGCAAAATTTTCCATTTTAAAACCCCTTAAAAAAAAACCCATAGAAACGAAAACGACACAGAAATAGTGATGTCAGTGCCTGTTGCTAGGGTCAGGGGTGCATCTCATGGCGCCACCGGGTCCGCAGCAGATCCCGTTCGGCACAATGCACGCTCTCACAACTCCAAATATTTTTTCTCTAAGTGGTCATCTTGGGTTACAAAAAGATTCACTTTGTGGTGTTGAAAGGGTTAATGCGAGTGTCAAATATCAAATTTACCACTCTCAACATCCCAATCCCAAAAACCAATCGATTGGTCGTGGTCACTGACTCAAGGACCAAAACCAAACAAAACCCCCATCTGCGGGTCCTGGGGGTGGGGGAATTGGGAGACCGGGTGTTTTTTACGACATGTTTTTGTTGCGTTTTGATTGGAATTTGATGGTGTAATTTGATGATGAGGTAACGAGGTGCACTGAGAGACAGCTGTTGCTTGGCAACGCCAGGTGGTCCGTCGAGAGCGGAATCCGTGGGAAAAGGGAGCAGGTGATCTCACCCTTGGACAAACCCGATCGCAGGTTTATCGATGGGAACCGGGCACAAGGAAGTCGGGTGAAGTGGTTTGTGGGAATATTTTTAGGAAGGGAAAAATTGAATGTAAATTCCGACTTTTTTGTGGTTGGTTTAATGCAAGGAAAAATATTTAGGCCTAATTTCCATAAGTTAACGTTATGGAAATGAATGCGGTATTTGTTTTTTTGGGTTTTTTAAAGGTGAATTTTATTTTATTTGATGATTTTTATAGATGGTTTTAGGTTTAGATTACGGGTATTACGCTGAATTTTATTTTTTTTTTTTGTTGTTGTTTTTTTTAACTCATAAATTTTTATTGGTTCTTTGAAACAGCAGGTGAAATTTTAAGCTTACCTAATTTCCATAAATAAAACAAATAGGAGAAATGAGGAAAATTGTATGCTGTGTATATAGGATGCAATTGAGATGTTTATTTATGACGTTTGTTTTATTTATTTATGAGTGTTAATCTACATACGGATATGAGGCTTGCGTTTCGTTTAATATATATCTAGCAAGAAAATTGATTCTTTCGAAACAAATTATATTTTTGTAATTATAGTTTTTATTGAATATAGGGGAATTAAGTTAGAAATTTATTGTTGCAAGATAAAATTTCGTAATTTTTGTTGTAAAACTGCATTGATAGTTGTTGCAAAATGATTTTTGTATTGGAAAATGCAAGTTTAGCAATTTTTTTGTAGTTTTTGCTATTTATTTTGCGATGTTTGCATTTTTCAATTGAAAATTTGCGACAAAAATAGCTTTTTGCAACACACAACAATCAACAATGTAATATTGCAAAGAAATTGTATGCAGCAAGTTGTAAAGTTTGCAATGCAACCACTTGCAATTTTACAATACGGTATGTATCTTTGCAAACTTCACATTAAATGCTACAGTATTTTTGCAAATTTTGCATTATAACTTTCAACATTAAATATTTTTGCATTATTGCAAATTTTTCAATTTGCATTGGAAAATGCAAATTTCACAATTCTTTGCAACTTTTGCAATGTTTGTAATTTTTACGAAATTTGCATTGTAAAAACTTGCAATTTTACAATACTTTTGCAACATCGCATTATTATTTACTGCAAATTTTACATAGAAAAATACAAACATCGCAATTTTTCACATTTTTGACTGCAATTTTTAGCAATACAGTATTTACAACATTTGTTTTTGCAATTTGCGATTTTTCAACTTTTACAAAATTTACAAATTTTCACATCTTGCAACAAAAAATTACAAATTCTACTCAACTCCATGCTGCAACAATCGTAATTTTTATCATGTTTTTGCAAATTATGCAATTTTTTGCAACATTTGCAACATTTATTTTGCAGTATACCGTACAGTATTTGCAATTTTAAATCTCTTAAACAAAATTTACAAATTTTTCACATCTTGCAACAAAAACACAATTTCACATCATTTTTTTTTTTTACAAATTCAAATTTCCTACATTCACCAGCCCACAGTCCATTATACACATCCCATACAATAACTCCCTGCATCCCTGCACAAACAGGTATCGCAGTCCCGGGAGTATGTTTTTGATGATATTGTACAGATTAACCCAAGTAAGTCGCAGTCTGCATGGGGAGACAGGTGAATGAACGCTGATACGTTGAATTGTATATGAAACTTTTGTGCCGTCTCCACACACACCTGTCTGTTGGGAATGTGGTTTCGAGTATGATGTCGTTTCTCTTCTTCTGACCTTCCATTCAATTGAATGATGCAAGGAAACACGAATCGAGGCGAAACCCTCGCTACAACGAACCCGTTTGCACAACCAGACGCGGCGGTGCGTTGTATACAGGTGAAGCAAAAAAAGAAGCTCGCCAGGTGTTGAAACGCAGCCTCCACGTCTTTTCCTAGCACCTGCTTCGTTTTCCCACGACTTTCAAGATCGTTACCTATTTTTTTCTCCTCGTTTCTCTGGCGTGCAAAAGCAGACTTGCGAAGCAAATGGCGATTTTGCAATTGAAAATTAATTGGATGAGAGTGAAAGAGGGTGTTTATTTGATAAAATAGGCCTAATGTGATTTGAAAGTTTGAGTTTAGGGGATAAAAAATGAAGTTTTATGGCCTGGTAGTTTTTTAATTAAAGAATAAGTGTGTGAAGTTGTTAAATGGGTGTTTTTGGGGAATAAATGATTAACTACGGTACTTATGTCGGATTTAAAAAAATAATTATTTATTTTATTTCAAAAGTTTTTAATTAAGTTTTTTGTTTTTTTAAATTGAAAGAAATAAAAATTTTGCATTTTTTGGTGCATTGGTTTCCCAGTGCTGAATATCATTGATGTAATTGGGATTTGAGGAATTAAGATTAGGTATTTGGTTCAAGAATTTACATTTTGATTAAAATATTATTTTAGTTGAATTTTTTTTTTTGGAAAATTGATGTAAAAGACTATTTGGGAGTGAATTAATTTGCATAAGTTTAAATTTTTTTTTAAATTTATATATATATATATATATATATATATATATATATATATATATTTTAAATATGAAATCGTCAGTTTTAATTCTTAAAAAGTAAAAAAAAAAAAAAATGTTTACTGTTGTGTTTAAGTCAAAATAGCAAATTTCTTATTTAGATGGACAAGGCTAATAAAAATTAGGCCTAATCTCTCTCTCTAAGTTATATAAAATTTATAAATATACAAAACATACAAAATTTGAATAAAACATTAAAACTTCAAAAAAAAAATCATGAAATAGTCAATTTTAATCTTACAGAAATTTAAAAAGAGAAGTTTATTCCTCGTTTGGATACACAAGGACAACAAGAATTAAACCTAATTTTATTAAATTCCTTTTTTTACCACATACCACAAAAAAAAAAAAAAAAAAAAAAAAAAATTATTTTCTCGAACAAATTGTTTTTGCACGAAATTATATTGCATAATTTTTTTTACAAACCCTACCACAATTCAAAAGAGATAAATCATTAAAATTCCTTATTCACATTCCCGAAAAATTTCAATGCAATTTTCAACAGAAGATATACAGTAATTACAAATCTCACTATATCAGACATTTTTATCTTTGATTTAACACCAAATTTAGCTCGAGTGACTAAAGTTCTAAACCCCAAACAATCCTCGAGCTTAATGAACACAACCCGAGCTTAATCCAACCCCTGATCACATGACCACTAAAAAGAGTTGGAAACACATGGTTGGGGGTTGAATTTTTACTGTGGGAAGGAAGCGAGGAGCAAGGGGAGGGCGATCGAGCACCTGGCGGGTAAAAAAACATCTGCTTCTGAGTGACGTGGCGCTCGCCGATTGGCTGGCGGGCCGCGCGGCACACGACGACTCGGTGTGGCGTCGGCCCCGGGGCGTCACTCGGCACGTGACTCAATTGTGTAGCGCGTGTCGGCCACGTGCCATTCATGAAGCTAACGTGACGGCAACAAGATGGTGGGAACCGACATGAGACCGAGTTCACTCGTGGGGGCGGATTAATCGCCCCCCATCGATACTCGCGGCTCCCTATTTACGATCGTCGCGCATCTGCATCAAAGCGTCGATCCGGACACCTGGATACGGTTTTCTCTATACTATGGGTCCACCTGGAGTCCGAGTGTGGGAAAGAGGAGTTTTGAAACAGTTCTGTTTTTGTTTTGTGTGCTGTGAAATGGATGACGTGACGTGATGTGTGGATATTGAATTTTTTTTATTTTTTTTTTATTCTGAGGTTTGGTTGGATTTGGTGGATGTTGATTGAAGATTTTGTGATGTGAAGAGCTTGACGTGATGTGATGACGTGATATTTTTGGACTGGATTTTGTTGATTTTGTGACGTGTTTTGGAAATAATGTTTTTGACTTGACGTGATAATGTGAATTTTAGACTGATTTTATTGATTTTATGACGTGTTTTGGAAATGACGTTTTTGACGTGATATTGTTTGACTGGAAAGTTGTTGTTTTGGAAATGACAGTTTTTGACATGATGTGAACTGAGTTTAATTTTGACGTGATGTGAATTGAACGGAATTTGGACATTATTTGTTGGATTTCTGAAGGGACATAAACACCATGACGTGTTATGTTGTGACTGGTTTTTGATATTTGAAACAACAATCACGTCAAATAGGTAAAAAGAAAAGAGAAACGTCATTAAACGTCATTTTAGACGTGTATTTTTTGATTGCGTTTAGAAATACAGTACTGTATGACTTGTTTTGACGTGCACCAATGAGAAGCAAGAAAATATACATAAATTTATGACGTTTTAAATTTTGGTTTCTGTTGGACGTTCTGAAATGGCATGAATAATGTTTCGAGTCTACAACTTTACATTTGACGTGCCGTGTTTCAACTTGGCAACTTTTTGGCCAGACGGTCTGCGGTTATTTTTTGTTTAGGAGATGAAAAGCGGGCGATGATGACGTCATAAGTTGTTTCCCTCTGCAGAAAACTTGTTTGCATAACCTCCTCGGCGCCCACCTGGTCGCCACACCTGGCTCGGTGCACGTGCTTTCGGTGGAACCGTTGCCATGGCAAGGCAAACGAGCCATAGGGTCAACACCGGTTCGCCCCCTCTGTGCTTATGTGTGCAGTGTGTTTTCGTGGATTTTTCAAAAATACCTTTCAAAACACTTTCGGAACCCTTGGAACTCACGATGTTATCATCGTTCATTATTTTATGTACCGTACTTAAATTTTTTTAAGCCTAAATTCTATAGGATTACATTAAGAAATGAACCACTAGAGATTAGACTGCTATTGATGTTTAATTTTATCCCTAGATTCCATAGGATAACATTGAGAAATGAAGCAAGGGCAATGTTTTTTCATGTTAATCAATGGACTTTATACTTACATTCATGAGAATTTCACTAGGTGGGTTCGTTTGTTATTTGCACTTGTGTAAATACCGTTTAAACTGGTTTTAAACGAGATTTAGAGACTTTTGGCGGCCATTTTTTACGAGTTAGATCGAGAAAAATGAGAAATTTACACATGGTTTTACATGTGTGTAAATAATAATAGAATCCACCTACTGTTTCCTACAACCAATGTCAGATTAAAGCTGAATTACAATTTAACCCTAAATCCTAAAGACTAACACAGCAAACCATCTCTAAAAATCAGTAAACACATCAGCTTATCCTATGGAAAATAGGCTTAAAAACAAACTTCACTGCTGCTTTTTACCTAAGAAAAAACAAAAACAAACAAATCACTACAAATATTTTTATAACAAAAAAACAAAATGGCGTCAGTGAATCACGACAGCAGATAAGAAACAATGATAAAGAAGCAAAGTTAGTTGTCAGTCCCGCCACCTGTGCACACTCTTCTCTTCGATAAGGTATCGCACTTCGATAGTTTCCAACCAATTTTCGCCACCAGGGGTAATTAGGGGCAAAATTGGGCAGAAAACAAGGCCCCTGGAGGAAGAGAAGGGGGCAGGGGGAGTCAGGAAGTCAGGCCTGCAGCGACTCACATTGTCCCGACTGTCGTGGGAAAGACCACTTCAGGGACAAAAGTTAGGTGGCGTTCTACTACTACCCATGTTGGTCACCCCCTTTCCCACCCGCCACCATCTACTTACTCTTTACCCCGTCGCGTTTGCAGCTGTGATATCCCCTCCCTGGCCGAATTCTCCCATCGCCCTCCCACCCCCGAAAACTCTCGCTCTTCGGGTTCCCGTCTTCTCCCCGCGGGTCCTCCCTTCGACACAGCTGCGATGCAAACAGAACAGAACCCAACGTGTTGGGCTTAGTGCCGAAGAGTGTGGGAAATTAATAACAACAAGATGTTAGGGTTAAGGAATGATGGAAAAAAAAATTTTCCGAGGGTATTATGGGTAGTAATTTTTTTTTGATGATGTGGATAAGTGGATATTTGGGTTATTTTTTGCTGTTTTGAGGTGAATTGGGTGTGTGGATGAATTATTTGGTTTTAATACATGGGTTTGTTTGTGTTTTTCTGTTATTGAGGTTGGGAAATGCGATTTAGGCTTATTTTGTTGTGGGAGTTGTGTAGGTTGAGTTTGTGATTTTTTTTTGTATGGGAAAGAGTTTGAAAGAGGTCTATTTTTGAAAGTTGTGTTTTTTTATGATAATTGAAAATAATGATAATAAAATTTTTGAAAATATAAATGTTTTGATTTTTCTGAGGTTTTTTTTCGTTGGAAATCTTTAACTTTAATTTTTTTTTCTTTTTTTACTTTTGGAATTCCCCATGGGAAAAGCGCAAAGTCTTTTCTTCTGTTTTGTTTATTTTTACTTTTACTCCATTTTTCCTTCTATTTTCGTCACGGAGAGAAATTTGATAACCAGTTTAACTCCTTTTTACGCACTTTTTCCATTTTTATTTTTCTTTTTTTCTTTTTTTACATTAAAAAAAAAAGAAAGAAAAATTTCCAAAGACATTTCCTCATTGAGTTTGACGCTCTATTTAACTCTTTATTAAAAAAAAAATCCAATTCACGAAAACATTTTTCCACCCAACACCGAAAAAGAGTTGAACAACCTCTTAACAACTCGAAAATAAAATTCATAACCCTCACCCATTAACCCCACCTGTAAAACAGGTACAAACTCGCACATGACGTCATAATCCCTCAACTTCCGGTTCTCACCGACCTCGTTGAGTGACATCACCGAGTCCAACA
>JAQFZP010000828.1:0-26258 GCA_034695745.1 Geophilus truncorum | reverse complement strand
GAAAACCGTGAACCTGAATCGAAATTTCGAAAATTGCCGGAATCGGAACGAAGCCCTGATTCGAACTGCCAAGTCTCGGCATTGACCACCGACAAAATGTTAGAATATAAATCTGAACCGAAATTGTTGGTTAAACAAGCAACGTCTTTATTCATAAAAAACTCACACTTATATCTATTTACAAATTACGTTCTTCGAACGTTAAAACACTTTACGATTTCACCGACGTGTAAAGCTTTTTCGCTGGCGTTTTTCTCCCGAATTACGATCTTCGAACGTTAAAACACTTTCGTCAATAATTACTTCGGTACTATTCGTATCTCAACACAAAAGTCGTATAGCAATTACCAATTTAGCGATTTATTTTGTCTAAAATAATAAATTTATACACCTAGACACGTTTTTCGGTCTGAACTCGGGATGTACCCCGGATGACACATTCCACGAATTGTCTCACATTAGTTAATATCTATTAATATTTTTACCAACTTAAAATTCTCTTCAATTTTTCATCGTCGTCGCCTGCTACAATCTTGTAGATCAACAGTGGTCAGTGGGCCGTTGATGGGTACAGTATGTCTGAATCGATCAATTTCAATGCGCTCAATCCAAGTGGTTTGTCCTCCTAAATAAAAATAATAATAATTTATTTTATCCATAATTGACATTTCTTGCCTGATAAATTAAATTCTCCCTGGTATGAGAAGAGTTAAATATTTTTGACTAGAATAAATAACAAATGCTTACTTGAACAATAGCCGTGTAATTGGTATTGGAAAAAACAGGAGGATTGTCGTTTGCATCATCAGTCACTTCGACGTTTTACAATCACAGTGTCCGATTTTGAGTGATTGGAAACACCATCGTCCTGAGGTTGAAATTTAATTTTATAAGAAGCAATCGTTTTTGAAAATTATAAAGAGGCGAATTTGCAAAAAAACTTACAAACCAAAAATATTGAATGTGCAAAATTAAACTAAACAGTGAATAGTTTTGGGAAAACTGTTTTTCTGCTTTGAGGAAAACTGATTTCATTACACTGTAAAACAAGTTTTTATAGCAAAAATATTTTTTTATTAATAATTAAAGCATCACATGTGGTTACATTTATTGTTTTAACAGCAATTTAATGTTAAAGGCCGAGTGAACCAAACTGGTTTATTGTGAAAAATGAATAAACTTATCATAAGCACTAATTAATCATTGCCAAAAGATGTTTCAACACTCTAAATTTTGTGTAAAACGATTAATTATTGTTTATGAAAAATTAATAAATTTTTATTAATTTTATTAATTTTTCACAAACCAGTTTGGGCCACTTGACTTTTAAATGTTTTGCATGCAGCAATCGATTAGTACTGTAATTTTATTCATAAATCGGTGCCATTTTTTTTTTGTTTTGTTGTTTTGTTGATTGAAGGGGAGGCAAAAGCAAGTCTCAAAATGGGTCAAAGAGAATCTACTCTCGGTTTTACTGAAAGCTGCTATTTTTCATTTTGCTTTTAACAAAACTGCCTCACTTTCAGTAAAGTGAACTCACGTGGTTAAAAAGTAGTTGAACCGTGAACACAATTATTGTTTTTTAGCAATAACCTAAAACACATTAAATTGGAGAGTAAATTATACAGGGTGATTACAAATGAAATAGACAGTTTTAACATTGTATTAAATCAAAGCTACTGTAGATATTGATATCTGCTTTGCACGGGTTTGTAGGAAAAATAAAAAAGTTTTTTTTACAAGTAATTAAAGATGTTCAAGGTGTGCACTTTGGAACACATGGCAGATATCAACACGAAACTCGAATTTTTTCCAAACTTGCATCAGCATGTCTTCAGTAACTTCAACAATCCGTTGTGATTCTTTGTTTCTGATCATGTAAATCAGCGAAAATACGGTATCAAAGCTGAAATATAAGAATTCCGTATGCAAAATTTTAAATTTATCTTTTATTGACATTTGCAACTATTTTGGAGCAATTCGTACAAATAGTTACGTAAAAATTTTTGAATTCTCAAATTAAATTGAAATTTAGTTGCGAGGAAATGTATTGTAAATGAAGGATTCTATTATGTGACAAACTTTAAAATGAAACTGCACTTCACTTCCATCTTGTTCCTAGTTTTGAATTAAAAAATCAGGGACGTCGTGGCAAGAGTGTCTTTTTTTCAATTGAAGTGCCACTCCAAAGTTTCCTCTTGGAAGTACTTGTCAGTTGAGTTGAATTTAGACGGTGAAAAACCAAGATTCAAGTTTGATTTAATTTCTATTCAGTCACACAACAAAATCCAAGAGTTCTTACTGATACTTTCAAGATCTGTCACCATGTGGCGCTCAAACCTAGACTCACTACTTAATCACAAAATCAATACTGAAATAGAAATATTGTAAAATAAATTTTAGGGATAAATTTAGTCAGTAGGGGGCGACGCAAAATTGAAATTTGATGTAATATAATTTATTAATTCGTTTGTAGGCAGTGTCTTAGTAAGTGACTTGTTTGTGTAGCGCTGGGTAGTGGCGATCTTTGGCTTCAGAATAGTTGGAGGTGGATATGTTGATTAGCAGGAATTCATGCAATAAAGATTTGTTGACTGAGTCATTAAGATTAGGTTGTGTAATGCGAATTAAATGTGCATTTGCCTCCACAAATATGCAAGGGTCAGATGAAAGCAGGAGTTGTGGTCAAATTCATTTCCAAAAGTCGATAAAGTCGTAGGATTTTGCTGATTTCGTTTGGCAGTAGTAGCAACGTGCTGCAACTTGTGTGCACGTTTGTGCTTGATAATGATCAAAAAATGTAAGTGAAAAAATGGAATTTTTAGTATTTTTGACTGATTTTGAGATTTAAAGAATATTTTTAAATTGAAATTGATTTAGGGAGTTTAAGTTTTGAAAGGAATGTTTTTTAAAGGAATTCAAAAAAAATCTTTGTTTTTTTTGAATATTTATTGGGATTTTTAGGTTTATTTGGAGACTTAATAGTGATTTATTGTGATTTTTTTAAAAGCTGTTTTTTATTGTTTTGTGTAAGGATTTAGTGAAATTTACTTTGATTTACGTGATTTTTTTTTTATAGGTTTGTACTGATTTTGAAAATCTAAGACTAAAAAAAAAGCTCGTAGAATTTGTGATTTGGGATTTCAATGAATTTATTGTGATTTTAAAAGATTTATACAGATTGTGGTGATTTATATGATTGTTTTTTTAATCTTGTGATATATTTGAGATTTTTCTCTTTTATTGTTTTGTTGTTGACTTCAACGCATTTTTTTGTTGTTTCCTGGTGAAAAATTTGGAACTACAGTGCGTGTACATTACAATATTTACAATTTTTTATTTTTTTTATTTCAGAGGCACCTCTAAGCCTCCATAATCGACTCTTCGTGTACGTAAGTATTACAATTCCTTATTTATTTATCTCAATCCCCACTCGATTTAAAAAATCGATGAAATCGAACTGAGCACAAACATCTTGACAACTGCGGACACCTAGTGGCAAACAAACAAACTTCCAAAAAAAAAAAAAAAAAAAAGCTCTTAAATGCAAGGCTCTAGGCTGCCGCGCTATCTAGTGACGAAAAATTAAACCTAATAAAAATGAGAAAATTGATCAAAAATTGATCAAAATATAATTATTCCGTGATGAAAGGGTTAAAATCACAACACGAAGACAAATAGAACAAAATCAAAAAAAGAAATTAAAAATCAAAATGACTGACATTTGATTTAATGAAAGAAAAAAATAAAATGATAGAATTATCATAAATTATTATTATTATTTAATTTTTTAAATTTATGAATTTTTTGTAGTAGGGGAATGTTGGGGTTCGTGAAAGAGAAGTTGGAAGAAACGTAAAGCATAAATTCAAAATCGATAAATAGTTGTGTGCTGGCACAACCAATTGCACTGGTTTCATTAATGTGAAGTGAAGCAAAATGGCGGCCTCATGTGAAATGTTGTGTTATGGGTAAGGGATGTTGTTTTTTAAAGGGTTTTATTGAAGTTTTGGGCTTTGAAATGTGTTTTTAAATTTATTTTTCTTGTTTTTTTTTTTGTTTTGAATTTTTAATGTTGCTGAAAGTCAATTAAGAATTGCATTAAAATTAATGGAGAGAGATGTGAATGTGTGTTTTACAGCTGTGGTGGCTGTTGTTTGACATTTGGGGGTTTTGGGGTGAGTTTTGAGGGTTTTAATGGTGTTGGTGTGGGTTTGTGAGTTGAAGGGTTGGTTTTAGGGGTGAATGAATGGATTTTGAAATTTATATTGTTGTTTTAGTTGAATTTTATTGAGTTTTGTTGAATTAAGCCTGAATTGCATTGATTTTATGCTGAATTTAATTTAATGGAATATATGTTTTAATTATGTTTATTTTTATGTAATTTGATTAAATTTACATAATTGAGATTTAAATGGTTTTGAGAGTTATGATTAAGGGGTTAAATTAGGCCTAATTTGTTATTTGACTTTTATATTGAATTAAACTGAAATTCAAGTTGATAAATATATAATTTATCACTATCCAGTGACTTTATACAAGGTCTAATTTATGCAAATTTAGAGCTAAATTTAAAAAAAAAAAAAAAAAAAAAAAATTAAAATTATAAAATATTCACAACAAATTAAAACCAACACACATTTCCCAAAACTCTTTAACATTTACCATTTAACAAAAAAAATTTATTAAAATTAAAAAAACAAAAAACTAGTAATAATTTAGTAATTTCTAGACTTTAATACCTCTTGATACTAAAATTAAGAAAATCACCTGAGGGAAGAGACATGAGAAGCAAGATGTGGCCATTATTCCTTAAACAGCAAAAAAAAAAAAAAAAAAAAAAAATGTAAAAAAACAGAGCATAATAATAAGAAGAAGAAGGGAAATGATGTTTTTCATCTTTTGTCTCTCTCTCTCTTCCTCTCTCCCTTGGTTAATTAAAAAATATGATTCACAATTTTGATAAAAGGGGGCCCCCTCCTCACATGAATCCTGCCTTTGTGGGCCTGTGTTTCTCCCCAGCCACTCATTTCTGACTGGAAAGAGATTATTAAGCCCAAGTTCACATTAACACCTAAATTATATGAGAAGAGCAGGGGTGTTCAGGGTTTGCAAAATTGGTGGGAATGTGCTTTGCACAGGGTGAGCTATGGGTGTCTTGGGAGGCAATTTTATAAGTAGAGTCTCAGTCTGAGGTTGCTGAATATTGCTAATGAAGGCAAAGGGCTTGGCCTCTCTCTTGCAGAGTCTTGATTCCCTCCTGAAAAGTCAGTTTTTTATTTTTTCTCTGGCATTTCTTATTCTGAGCATTTTTTCCAACTAATGGAAGATGGGAACGGTTAACGGAGAGCTTAAAGGTGATTAGGGTTTGCAGTCTTTTTAGAGTCTTTAGTAGTAGTGGTGCTGGTGCTGGTGGTGGGAAGCCAATGATGCAAAAATGATGGGTAAAAGTTGAAACTCAATTTTGGTTTAATTTTTAATGATGTATAATGATTTTGTTAGTAGATGGAAGTGAGTTTTAATGAATTAATTGAAATTGAAGCTTTGGTTTTTAATAATAGCAAGAGAAGAGTTAAAGTCATTATTATAATTATTATTACAGTCAACTCCCTCATATCCGGACATAAGGCGGGACTGGGAAAAGTGTAAATTAGGGTATTAGCAAGTGTTTTCAACCAATTTTTGTATAAAAAGATGTCCACTCACGTTATGTGTTGATAACTTGTTCATTGCAAGATCTTGTGCGTATTGAGACAGAATCATACAACGTAACTTTTTAAATGTGAGTTAATTTGGTGCACGTTATTGACGATAGGCCTACATTGTGCTTGTGATTGAGTTAAAAGCGGTAAGTCGTTGAGTTTTTCTTTATGTGTACTCTGCCTTTAACGGGGGAGTCAGCATAGAAAAAGTGGAATTTTTGATTTCCACAAATGAAAAAGTCATGTTAGGCAAATGTCTAGACTGAGAAATGGACTGAAAATGTTTTAAAAGAAAAATCCAATATTGGAGTAGTTGAATCATGATTAAGTGAGCACATTTCAGTTATGCATTTTTTATTTATTTTTTATTATTTTTTTTTTTTTTTAGTGAAAGGAATTTTTTGTCATAGAAAATTCTTTTTTTTTCTTTCTTTCTTTTTTCCTTTCTGACTTGTTGCAAAATTAAAAGTTTCTAGGGAATTTTTTCTGGGTTCAATTTTCTTAGAGTGTAATTAAGAAGATGAGTTCTTGTGGGTGGCATTAATTTCGTGTTGGTGTGGGGAAAAGGACTTTCCATTCGTCACTATTACCTACATCTCATTAAAAGTCATTTTAACAATCCCAGAGGATGCTGGATATGGATTCAATACTCCACCCTTTACCTTTAGATCTAGATTACTTTTTTTAAAACGTGGAAAAGTACCAAATGGCCTAAAATGGCTCTTTCATCTCGACAAATTAAAAGACGCATTTGGTATTTTCTTAAATAGCGCCCCCACGGGTTATTCGCAAAATTTATTTTTTCCCAAATTATTTCATATTTTAATTTCTTGTTTAAAGGTGTTGAATGTTGATTTTTGCATTATTATTGTAAAAACAATGCTAAAACACTCTTAACAACTGCTATACCGGTATGTACCGGTACAGTAATTGAACATAGTCAAAAACGTGTGTTTTGATCTTTTTTAACGATTTCGAAGCTATGTTAATTCAGACCAGTGTTGTAAACGTTACAGTAACTATAACTTATCTAGTTATTTAAAATTTGACAGTAATTGTAACGTAATTAGTTGCTTTAAAATGCTTTAAAACACATGGTAACGTTTTGTGAACGTTTGCGTTACAAATGATTTCAAACGTTCATACATGCAAAAGTAATAAATTATACAAACAATATGTATTTTTAGATTTTCATTTTTACTGTTATAAAATTTTAGTAACGTTTCTAATGTTGCATGTAGTTACAATAATTACATTAATTGTGGCAACTAGTTATTTTTAACTATCTGTAACACTAAACGATAACTAGTTACCCAAAATTAAGTACGGTAATGTTTACAATATTAATTCACATCCGTATTACCAACATTTTATCACACTTATAGCTACTGGTACTTGATGAAAAAGGTTGTCCATTTTTAATGTACGACACTTTTATTTGTATCGTTCCAATTTTAGTATATGTATTCTATTCTGGAGTCGTTTCGAAGCCAGGCATTTGATCTTTCTTCTCCTACGTAGTTATTTTTTCGGTGTTTTAAGTTTGTAAGTAATGATTTGACTATAAAAAGTGGAAAGTTTTAATGTCGGAAGGACGGGACGCGGCAAAAAGCGTTGGGTTTAATTAAGGACTGGTGTTAATGAGAAAGCAGTTAATTACGCTCAGTTTCGTACACGAGCAATAATTGAAAGACGGAGAAAGGGGAAAGGATAAAGTGAAGAAAAAAGAATGCAAGAAATATGTTTGTATGAAATCCAGCATGATTGAAACGTGGGTGAAGCAGAAACCGCGTCTCATGCTTCGATGACACTTTACCGGAGCTGCAATTTCACTTGTTTCTTCTCCTCGCACACATTTGTATTTTATATTCTTTTCTCTTTAAGTTTTTATTGTTGGAAATATAAGGATTTTATATCAGTTGAGTTGGGGGAAAATAAGTTTAGTTTTAATATTGAAGAAATTCTGTAAGAAATAATTAAAGAGAAAAAAAAATTGATTTAAATTTTTGTAGATATTTTTGGGATTTGGGATTTAACACAGAAATCTTATAAAAATCAGCAATATTTAACCAAATCTTCAAAAATGTAATTTATGCCAGTAAATCTGTTGAAAATCAACATATATCTTCTAAAATCTGTAAATATGAGTAACAAAAAAATAAATAAATAAATAACAGAAAAAAATGATAGAAATTTATAAAATTTGAATTTTTAAAATTCGAGTAAATCTTTTTATTGTAAGAAATATTTATAAATTTAGAAGTTAATCACAAAATCACAGAAAAATTGAAAAAAAATTCTGGGTTTTATTCAATTGTACAAAAAAAAAAAAAAAGAAAAAAAAAATCAAAAAAAATTAAATTACCTAAAAAACAAAACAAATTACGGTACCTCACATGTCACATCAAAAAAATTCTATAAATTTTTCAAAGATTTAAAGAAAACTCTCTCCAGCATCCAAATCTATCAAACCTCGTGCGAACAAATTCTTAAATTCCACAACCGTTTTCTACTTCCACCAATCCATCTATTAAACCCCGAAACAATCAGAAAGCCAATATTTTACGGACACATGTGCGCAGAAACCACGACGAGCTTGCAGCCACATTTGCTTAACATCTCTCCACAACTGGGTCACTCATCCTAAGAATCTGCTCGCCAGCTGGTGACAATTTCGCCAACGTGATCGTGGAAGTCGCAGCCGAAATGGCGCTGATTTGTATGCCGAGTGTCGTTCATAACTCGAAGCGAAACAATAAAATACTTTTATTCGCCACCAGTGGCCGCTGTCTGAATGTCGCTATTGCATTCATTAGTCGTCGGCCAAACGACGAATATCACTCGGGATCAGAGGAAGAGGAAAATCTTGTTTGGTTTAAGGCATAAATGGAAAATTGCAAGTTATTGCCCGAGACCCACAGGCCGCTGCATTGGGCAGTTTGAGCTTCGGTCACTTTACAGAACCGACTTTGCCGGATGGGTCGTGCTGGGACAAAAGATAAAAGCCGAACTTGAGTGGCCCTAACCTGCGTTAACCTTAGAGTGAGGCGAATCGCGAAAAGTTAGCGGAAGGCGGCGATGGCTTAAAGAAGACATTTGAAGTGTTAGAGACAAGCCGAGGTTAGAGCTTTGAGAAGTGATTTGTAAAAGGTGAGAATCATTGGGTTTGATTTACTAATGATTTTAAGCGTAAGAATTTGTATTTTATGATGTAGTCCAAATCATTCTTAAAATGAGCATTAGATTTAGTTCTAACTTTTAGAAGTCTGGTGTTAAGCTTTGTGTAATTAATGAATACAATTGAACAGTCTACTTTCACATTAAGAAATAAAACTTTTCCTTTAGAAAATATATTGGAAAGTTGATGGAACACTCTGAAAAACAACTTTCACGTAAGTTGTAAAGTTGTCTTTACTACAACTACTTTCAGTTTCAGCTTTTATGACTTTGGTTTTAATGAAGGCCAGCTTAAGCATGTGTGGGAAAATAAGATTGAAACACAGTTTCTTTTAGTTTTAATAAAATTATTAAAATGCCAATGAAAGTTAAGCAATTGCTAGTGAATCAGACTCAATAAATCAAAGGCTAGTAAAATATAGAAAATGAAAACTAGAAATTTCAATTTTATCCATGATGACATCAGAGACCATCTTGGCTGCGCAAGAGACTGGAATAGTTGTCGAAGATGCAACAAAAAGTAGACATGGGAGTTGAAAATCACATCTAGGTTAAATCAATACTATCTAAGATTGGTTTGGAGTCAAATAAACATTGGACTTGATTTATCAAACTAATAATGCTAGCACCAGACATTTCTCAAAATCAGAACTAAACTGATTACTCATACTAAGAACGATCTTAATCTGCGGAAAAAGGCATCAATCAATCAATCTCCTGCAAACAAGATCTTTGCCTGACATTTCCAAAGCCAAGAAGTTCATCTTCTAAAGATTACCACGTGACAAGTACCTGCGACTGACAGTGCTTCACGTCAACAAATACAATGGGAAAGACACTTCAATTAATAATTAAAACTCACAAGATTGTCACCGTTGCCTTGATTCTACGTCGATTCAATTAAGTGTCGTGGACAAACGCTTCTCTTAATTGCCGGTCCTCCAAGGGCTAATATAATATCAGCAACCCGGCGCCGCTCCGTCCGCGGCCTGCCACCTACCGACACCATCGAAAGACAACAACGGCGCGACAAAAGAGGGCGAAATAATTATTTCCCTCAAATTGTCCATCGAGCCGTCCATTAGCCTTGTTTATATTGTATTCTTTTTCTTGAAACTCGCGCGTCCATGTCGGCGGCGAGAAACAAGATTCCGGCTCGGTCCTCGTAGAGACAAAGGGTTATCACCTGAGGTTGACTATAAAGGAAGAGGAGCGGTTAATCGCGTCGCGCAATCGCCAACAGCATTCATTAAAACGGGGCGCAAGGCGAATTTGTGCTCCTTCTTTCCCACAGGTGTCGCGTTTGATGATACTCGGTGATTGGGTTAGATCCCTGAGCGTCCTCCCGGCTTATCTTCGTTGGCGGCCTTGTTCGGTAGAGTTTAGCATGCCTTGGGAATTGAATCAAAGTCGAGCCTCGCATTATAAATAAACCCAAGCTGAGATGCATCCTGTCTAGATACACGAGTTGCTTGAGGGATCTTGCTGACTTTGGTCTTTCGATCACAACGTCAATACTTTTTTTTTCCTTCTTGCAACTGGATTGTTCGGTAGATATCGCCTGATTTACTTAGTATGCCAATAATAAAAAATAAGGATTTGTTATTAGTATATATTTCAAGATTGATGTTGCATTAATGAAAGTTTAAATTTAAGCTGAGTTTAACAATACTTTTAACATTGGTACAATGCATTTGGAAACATTGGTACTTTGCATTTGGTGCATTTGTACAATTAAGGATTTTATCTACTTAATCTATTTGTAGCGTGTCTAAAATTGATATTTTATATTTATTTGAACCAGCGGCAGATTGGGTCTAAAATTTCTACCGGGAAAACTTGTAAAATATTTACTCCTGTCCTTGACATCATGTTGCAACCAGCGCCATCTGTACAGTAGTGGCAAGTTGATGCGATACGGAAAATTGGAAATGACGCTTGGGATTCACCAGGAAATACTGTATCCCGGTGGGCCAATCTATCACTGATTTGAACATCCAAAAAATAATGCATTGGGCAAACAAGTAACACGTGTTAGAAATGCATTAAACCGTCCAAAAATAACAAGTTTTGAATAACTTTGATTTCGTACATCTAATATTTAGTCTCATTTTTAGATGTTTGGATTTGTAGTGTAAAGTAGAGACAATTCTGCACCTCTTTCACAGTTTGCACAACTGTAACATTTTCATCACCTGTTGAGTTCTAATTTACTCGAGAATCTCAGACATTTCAACCATTTTTCATTAAGGAAGCACAAACAACTCTGAAAGGAGCGGAAAAGTCGGCGAAGGTTTCTGGAAGCGGATTTCTGTTTTTGTTTTCAAGACTAAAGAACAAAGCGTTGAAATTTCTTTGAAGATAAAAACACATTGTTTACCTAATCTTTCCTTCAATTTCCAACATCCTTCCAGCAGCGAAGGAAAGCAAACTTGGTTCTCGATAAGGCGTAGTGTCACCAGCGACTCCTATGGTCATGGACATACACTGCAAGCAGCCATGATACTAATTTCGCAAATGGTCGGTCATTGATGAATGTCGGAGCAATTTCGTCTCTGGAAATTGGTTGCGTTAATGTGTAAAGCGCAATTTTTAATGGAGCATTAATGCGTGATCGATAGAACCAACTCCGCCCTGGTGTCCAGCGCCGAGAATAGTAATAATAACGTGGGCAAAGCGGACCGGAAGTAGTTGGCTCGATGCGATCTGATGGATGTGTCTGTTGATAGCTCCCTCTCGTGCCATTAATTCAAGTGGCATGCATCGAAATGAATAAGTATAGCCGGCAATGAATCTTAATTTGAAGTCGAATGAATATAAATTTCGCTGCCGGGCCCTGCAACGGGGTCATTCGACGCCGAATTTATCTACCGTAATTTTTCGCCGCGTTCTGTGGGTCGTAATTAAAAAAAAGTGAGGAATTAAGTTGCTTGTGTGCGGGCAAGTTTATCAAAATTAGCCATTTTGGGGCTTAAGTAGTGGAGAAGATTGCGCAGCGCCGGTTGCATCCAGGGTCGATAACTGGGTGCTTCAAACGGTAACTTTATTAATCGCCATGTTGAATTCTAAAGAGCTTGTTGTTTGTATAATGGATCTGGTTAATTCTTCTCTTTTCAAGATGATGGCATGTGGAGGATTTGGGTTTCAATTACAAGTTTTGAAGATAAATTATAATTGTTTTGTTGCACTTAGGGCCTTGTGAGCCCTATCGTTGCAATGGTTAAAGCGTTCAAGCGGTAATCAAATGCAGCCAGGCATTTGCGATATCAGTTTGCAATAATGGCACGTGGTAAAAGGCTTAAAATAAGAACGTAAGAATACGCCAGACACGTAAGTGTCGACGACATTGTTTTTTTCTTCAAAGCGACTGTAATTTGTCATGTAACATTCAGCGAGAACTGCACATTTGTACTGTGGATATTGCTTGCAAAATTGGATTAAATAATCGTAGTCGTTATCCACGGTGGCAGTAAATGCAACAAGACATTTATAAAGTCCTTAAAGTGCGCCGTATGCGCAGAGAGGTTTGTGCAACAGCTCTCCAGGTGGAAGTAATTACATTGTGTCATTGAGAATAAGCTGAAGCTGCATGAAAATTGTTTACATTTAATACAACGGGAGCGATGAGTGATATTATTGTTTAATGTCTTCTTTTGCTTTTATTACCCCTTAAGCCTCGTGTAAACGAGTGGAAAACATGGCATTTTCAAGTTGGCGAGCCAAGCGCACTCTCTTGAATAATTGAAGAACAATTTATTCTGCAAAACATTTTCTTCGTTTCACTCTTTCTCAAGCAGCGCAGCCTAACTTGACAATTAAACGCGGGATTTTTGCAATTTAAAAAATTCATCGACTCCTAATGGGAATCATATCAGAAATTATGCTGATAAGAACAGATAAGATTATTCGGTCGAAGTCTCCGGCGTCTGTTTGAGACTCGTTTCGAACGACGGGAAAAAGAAGAGTTAATTAGACGACGGGTCTAGCCGAGACGTGTTTATACGGGCAGTCGGAGCGTCTCGCACGAAACGATCGAGCTCGATCATTTGGACTCGGTATTCATGAGTGAATTGGGAGAGAATTGTAGGTTTAAAAGGCAAATTTCCTGCTGATGATTTTCCCTCGACCACCCTTAAGTGCCCACTTAACAAGCGAGAAACGCCTTGGCCCATTCACACGTGGCCCAGCCCAAGGAAATTAAAATTTCAAATTTCACTTAAGCATCTTTCTCTCTCTCTCTCTTGCTCTCTCTTTGGTTCCCTCTGTTCGTGGCTTTTATGACATTTCATTCTCAAATCATTTATGAACACATATTTATGAGTTGCCATTTTACCTGGGGATTTGATTTGATTTGATTTGATTTTCTTTTTTTTTTCTTTCTCATCATCTTTTATCTTCATTTTATTTAACCCCATTAAAGGAATCAATTATGGCTTGAATTAAGGGACTTATTATTACCTTTTCTTTGGGTTACTTTAGGCTTCGTTTGGGCTTTTGCTGGTATGAGAAATTGTTGGGTTTTTATTGCAAGGAAAAAAACTGTGGAGCTGTTTATGATTGTTGGTAGAGCATTGTTAATTATAGTTTAGCATTATTAAAAGTTCTACATTGTTATTAATTAGTAGTTAGGGCAATGTTTAAAGCCTAGAAAAACATTTTTTTAAATTATTATTAAAACATTGTTGAACTTTGTTGGTCATTGCTTAATTATTATTGATTATGTTAGTATCTGAAGGAATGCCTATATTTTAAAATACCTTAAATTGCAAAAATTCCTTAAATTCAAAATGAATTGTTCAATTACAAGTTAATGAACGATCAACACTAGTACTTAAAAAAGCTTACAATGCAACAATGTTTTACCTGTAATTAAAACTGGTCTAATAGAGAGATTGCGAGAAATTGACGTATAACTCATAATATAACATATAAATTATAAATTACATGTAAAACATAAGATCAACAACGAATTTTGTAAGTTATAAATATAAAGCCGATTGTTGCTTATGATACTACAAAATCACTAGTTACTAATATTTTTTAACAAACAAAACGATGATACCAGTTACGTGGCAGGACCAAAGTGCCTTTACTGTATATTACTTCCATTTGAAGGGTGCAGCAGTAAAGCTCCTCAGGTCTTACTGCTGGAGAAGCAAGGGGCAGCAAATTTTAATTACTAATAACTGTAACTACAATTTTAAACAAAATATCTAACCCCACTAGAACCAAAGTCATCAAGTTACAATTTTTTTGGAACAAAATTAAAAATTATATTCCTATTTACAAAGTCTAGTGTGGAAAACAACTATTCACATTATTAGGATGTTAAGGGTTAAGAGATGATATTCTAGCTGTTCGTAGACATGATCGTAGACATCTTTTGTTAGGAAATTTTGGGTAAAGATATTACTTTCCCGATTTAACTTGAGAAAAAAATTACACGAAAAAATATAAATCTTGATTTAAACTAGTTTAAACTTGATTTGCACATACAAAAGTTCAAATAATAAACAAACCAATCTACTAAAATTACATAGTACACCATCATAGTCCACCCTTTTAAAGCCGACCACTGTGCACTTCGGCCACGAGAATCTCCGAACTCCGATTCGTCCACGCCAAAAGTCCGAATCGCCGAACCACGGCCTCGAAACATTCTCCGCACGGAGTTGTTATTTAATAAATGGGTGTAGGTGGCAGTGGCGGCGCGGGCGGAAATATGGCAAATGGGAATTTATAGTCCCGAAAGGCAGCTTATCCTCACCGCACCGGCGAACGGCGATTGGCTGTAAAAGCCGGGTGGGGGAGCCGCCGAGTTGTGATGTATGAGTTTTGATTTTGTATTTGCATTGCCCCGCGAATATTGCAGCCAAATGACTAGAGCGCTGCCTGCACGTTTGTGATAGCGTCCGTGGCGCGCTTTCATCTTTTCTCACCTCGATCGAAGAGCGCGCCGCTTCAAAAGGAGGGTTATCACCTCCACTTGTAACCATGACTGCCTTTTGCTCGAATAACAGTCGACGTATCCATCAAGTTGTCAAAAGGTGGCGCCCATTGCTGCTTTTTTTATACACTCAACACCTAACCTGAAGCCTCATGTATACATGAGGCTTCAATTAGTTGATTCGAGGCCTGTTTCTTGATTGCTCCCTGGCGGTGGCGGGGGGAACTGGAGGTTGTGGGTTCTGGGGTTGGAAGATATGATGCTTTTGATGGAAATGTGGGTTTTTATGTAAGGTGATGGAGATCGAATGAATGGTGGTGGATTTTTTTTTAGGGAAAGTTGGTTTTGATGAAAACGATTTGAGTTTTTATTTTTATTTAGTTGTTTAAGTGCGTGCTTTTGATTGTTAGTAGTAGCTATTGTTTTTATTGATGGTTTTTGCTTATTGTTTTGTTTGTTTTTAATTTTTTTTCTGTTGGTTTTTCGTTTATTTCTTTGTATGATATTTTTTATTTATTTACTTATTTTTATTGTTATTAGGGTCTATATTTTAATGACATACCATAATAAAAATTGGTAATAAAAGTACAAAAAGTAAAAAAAAAAAATCAAAAGAATATTAAAAGAATTGAAAATGGCACTGCAAACTAAGTAAGGGAATGTTGTTATCTTAAATTGTTATCAGTATCACTATTTTAAATAATACAGTAGTAATGATTGCTTGTAAATAATAAGCAAACAAAATAGTAAATCACAAAAATAATAAAAATGTCTTTCGTCACAAAATTGTAAATTTTTTATCTTATGGCACTACGATTTTCTGCTACTCTGTACATTTGACTCTGTGATAAGATATAACAATGCTGTTTTTTTTTTGTTTTTTTTTTTATTACATTCTCACAAGTGTGAATGTTGTAAGGTTCACATTTTTTATCACAAAAATAAAACGGTGAACTTGTATACAAGTGAAAGAGTAGCGAAATCCATTATTGAACTTACGTTTAACATGTTGCAATTTGAATTTATAATTTATACGTCAATAGAGACTTTGCGGACAATTAACATATAACCTATAAATTACAAATTGCACGTCAAACATAAGTTCAACAACGAATTTTACAAGTTATAAATATAAACCAGATTGTTGCTTATGTTTCGGCAAAGTCTCAAACTAACAGAGAAAAAAAAGCGAAACAAATTAAACTTATAATTATAAAAATACAAAAATAACAATATCAACTACATTCCTTTCATCTATTTATTGAACACATCTCCTTTACCACTGAACATCTCCCTTAAAGCACAATAATAATGTATCAAAGAACACAGCAAAACTGTCTGCATCCCTCAGTCATCTGAGCTCGCCTTTTTACGACTCGCCTTTTATTTTTTTTCCCCGAAAAACATTTTCACATTTTCCAGTAACGGCCTATAACCCGCTCTTATTCGAAAATATTTTACATTCCACGTGGATTTCCACTCCCAACTCCTCTCTGATTGAGTTTCCACCTTTTCCCTCTTCCTTTGTGCTCCTTGGCAGCTTTAGGGGTCGTTTCGCGCTGCCCGCTCTCTACCTTTTCCATGCGACTTGTGCGTTAGGCCTATTAACAGTGGCGCGGCCTCGTTCGGCGACTCGGATTAATTATTATTTCGGATTTCATAAATTAAACACTAGCAGCGCCTCTAATTACTGGCCTCCGTTGCTCCCAAATGGCAAGCGCATGCGCGCTCGGCTATTTAACCCTTTGCTTTACCACTAACTTTCCGCCGTTTCAAGCGGATGGTGAGAGACGAAGTGGGAAAATTGCCGTTTTGGAGCGAGTTTTGTGAATACTTCCGGTTTGGTGTCAAGAGTGGGATTGTAGGAGGGTGAAATGTAAGAAGGATACTAGGGGTTCACGAGGTTTGGGGTCACTGGTGCAACCGGAAGTGGTATTTGTTTACCCTCAGATTGGTAGTTTGAGTTGTGGAAGTGAAAATTTGAAACTGGGCAATTTGGAGTAGGGTTTTGAGGCTTTTCCGGTGGGGTGTAGATGTTGGAATTGTGGGAACATGGAGTTCGGTAGGGATAGTTGGAGATCACGTGGTTATGGGTGGCTAGGGGAACTGGAAGTGCTAGTAAAATCAACTCCAAATCGCCACACCCTCAAATAACGAACTTCTATTAGCACTTTGCAGTTATTTGAAATGCCACTTCCGGTCAAGCTAGAGTCCAGAAATTCTCTAAACTCGTACAACACGACCGGTAATTCGCGTCCTAAAAAGCGGAAGTCTCGAATCAAACCGGAAGTGCCATTTAAAACCTTGCAAAGTTTAGTTCTTGTCTTATGACGAAGACATTATTTTTTTTTCAAGTTTATCTAAGTCGGTTTAATTATAATTTCGATGCAAATGACCCCCTTTACCCCCAACTGAAGATTGTGTCTAATTGTCTTTGGAACGATTTGTTATGAAATCAAGCTGGCGGTTGATTAATGGCTGCTATTTGGCTCCATTTTCGTCGAGTGGCATCTTTAAGCTGCGCCGTGTGTGTGGAAAAATGAATTTAAAGAGAGATAAAAAGCAAGATTGAAATGCGGTGCATTGTATCCGCGGAAAGGGAAAGTCATGGTTGAAATGAAATATTCAAAATGTGCTGAATGCGAAACATCGATAACCAGGTGATGGAAGGATTGTTGCATGCACAGTACAAGAAACAGTGTGGAAAACACTGAAAAGTATTAAAAAGATGTGAAGCAATGAAAAATTTTTAAAAAATTGATAAAAGAGATCTATTATCAAGAAACAATGTTACATTATTGAAATAATTATATATTTTAAACAATATAAAAATCTTACTCACTAAAAGAAATTCAAAATTTTACACTATCTTACACACGTAAGATACGTAACAATACTTCTCCATTTAGGACAGCAACAATAAATCAATTTACGTACAAATCACAATACAAACAATTATTATAATTCGAGCAATAAACCAGTACTGAAACAACAAAGCACTTCCGAATTTTAATAGTCGCCATTAGCTCTACCAATATAATGGACACGAACGACATTTACATATATCCATTTCATGTAAAATCACAAAATACAACCCTAGTGGCAAAAACAATAACTACAAAAATTTTTTTTTTTTAATTTTTAAATTTTTTTTAAACACTTATTTGCTTAAACTTCAATTTTAATCGAGACCGCGGCTTGTGTTTGAAGAAATACGGTATCCCGGTCATCATGGCGACCGCGAAGTGCTCCTTTAGAAATCCAGAGCGGGCATTTATTAATTAAAACCAAAAGTATCTTAATTACCTTTCAGCCGCCAGACACGACCAGTGGCCACGGTTAAAGATACAGCTTTATCTTAAAGAGATCAAAACAAAATAATAAACAAATAAAAATAAAAATAAAAAAATGGCGGAAAAGTGAATTTTGGTTTTTATCATTTTTTTTCTTTCTAGCTGTGGGTAAAAATACAAAGCTTTATCTGCCATGACTATGATAGATGAAAGAGAGTATATTGCTTTTAGCTTCTGCCATTTTGATTTTTTTTTATATGTGTGTAGAGGGGAAGCCATTTTTTTATTTTGTTGCGTTCTGCTGTTGTGATGTCGGAAATCAAACATTTCCATGGAAATGTTTGTGGTTATTAAACAGTAGGCTTTGTGGCGACATTATATCACGAGCTGCACGGCCATCAATAATGCATATACATTAAACACACTCGTTTAGGCGAGTTTAATTTGCCATAACTCACAGTCGGCCAAAGAAGAGCTTCGAACGTTCGTGCACAACGTTGCCGTTACTCTTTTAATCTGCGTCTGAACGTAAAAAAATGCGAACATTTTCGTTGAATACAATAGAAACATAATAGAAATTAATTTTCATTTATCAAACTCGTCAAATTTGTATTTATAAATTTTGTCACTAGATGGCGCTGTAATATGTTTCAATACACTTATTAACTAGAAAATAAATGTGCAGAAATCGATAGGTTTTGTGAATTGTGGGCTTTGGTTGGAGTTTTGGCCACCAGGGAGTTTGACTTTAAATGAATTTTTTTTTTTGTTTTTTTAATCTTTGTTTTCCTAATATCAAGAGCGTTTTAATGGGAATCAATCACTCTGGCAATTCAATTTGGTGCGCAGCGACGGCGATGTTGGTCAAACACATTAAACTCATTTCGCTCGCACCGCTGCTTGTTGACTTTGTGGGTTGGTTTGTGTGTGGCCAGTGCTTAATGATGGAAGCGGCTCTCGAGCTAAATTATGGGCAACTTGCTGCCATGTTTGTTTTTTAATTCCCATAACACACCCCCTCGGTGTGCTGGATAATGGCAATTCGGAATTAATTATCGTCGCTTGCGAAACACCAGGGGCCAAGAAATAAAAAATTTAAAATTAAAATTTTTAGATCGACCGGTCGAGATCGGTGAAAATTTAAACCTTAACAAAAAATTAAATGAGTAAAAAAGACCGGTCAACTCGTAATCGCCACTGACATCAGGTATAAAAATGATGAAAAAAATATTTTTTTTAACTAATCTCGACCGGTCTCGACCGGACCACCCATCGAGACTAACCAGTTAACAAAAAAAAAAAAAAAAAAAAAATCACTCTTAAAACCAAAACTATATTTTTATAAATTATGAAAAATAAATATAAATATTTAATCTCAATCACGACCGGTTGCGTTCGGTCTCAATCGATCTATTTACAGTCAATGTTATCAACTAGTAGCTTACATCATAAAATTTCAAAATTAATCAGGGAAAAATGCTTGCTAGCGACCGGTCATCATCGGTCTCAACAGGTCCAATCATTAAACCTGGCCACTTACCAAAAAAATCAGTTAAAACCAGAACAGACACGACCGGTCGCGATCTGTCTCGATCGATCCATTCACGATCACCGTTATCAACTAATCACATCATAAATTTTCAAAACTAATCAGTGATAAATGCCTAACAGCGACCGGTTACGGTCGGTCTCAACCGGTCGCAATTTCAGTTATCACAATTACTAATTGAAATATCAAAGACCCGTGCTGCAAACCATCCCCTACTCACATGCCACTCTATTGGCTGGCGCGTTCCCCGGGCCCCCATTGCAGCCCGGGTCGTTGCACGGTAGCGCCCTCGACCGGGGATCGCAACGAACGGAACTTTCTCCTCCCATCCCCGCTTGGCAGTCGGCACTACGCACGCACCTACGTGTGTGTGTGTGCCACCAGCTCACACACACACACATACACACACCTGATCGACTCTCGCGCCGACGAGACGACGCGCAGCAGCGGCCTGCAGGTGCGGACCGTGCGGGATGAAGGTGCCCAAACACGGCACAAGGATTCGGCGCGGCCGCTGCTGGCACCATTGAACCCCGACATGCGGATTAGCTACTACCTGGATACGTGTTGTGGATGATTTTGGAGAGAAAAAAATTTTTTTTTATAAAATATTTTTTAATCGGAAAATGTGCTTCGAGTGACCGATTGAATTGTTGGATAACCAGCGGATTTTTGTGCTCAGTTCGACTTTTTAACGTGGGCGACCGGTCAGGCCAGTATTAACCAGCATTTTTTTTTTCTTTTTTTCCCCCATTTCCCTTGTTTGTCTATTCCCACCACCTTCACCCAAAACCCCTAAAATATAGGTGTGAGCAGCTAAAACGCTAGCGTCTTGATTGATCTCGGCGACCCACTCCTATAGACCCTCTGTCTGTCATTTTAACCCTTTACCTACCTCTGTGTGCCGTCACTGTTTCAAACATGAGGTTGATGCAAGGAGTCCTCGTTGCTCCGCTCGTCACCCTTTTTGCCCTGCACTTCTTCTTCGTGGTGGATCCCGTCGCCGCACAAAATGGTAAGTTCAGTTTTCTTCATTTTCTTTTTCTCCACTTCTGGATTTTTTTCAGTGTGTTTTGAGTTTTGTTGTTGGTATATAAGAAAATCGTGCTTTTTTAAAGTTGAAGTTATGATTTCATGTTATCAATCAGTGGCTACTCTGGCCATACGTGACCTGTCACGTGACATTAAAATACTCAGATCGTGGGGAATCTGTCGAGGATTTTTGAAATTGGCCTTATTTCTGAGACAGTGGACAGTGGCATGGAATGTTGTAAGTGCCATTGAGGTTTTCTAATTGGATGTAGAGGTCATTTTGTTAATAAACTTTCTCCAGTTTGGTAAAGGAATTCGCGAAGTCATTCGAAAATACTGAGTGGATAAACTGATTTTCCGATCACAAAATATACCTATAACTTTATTTGAGCTTTTTTGCGACCCATACATCTAATTAGAAAAATCATTCCACTACTTAGACCTAACCGGAAAAATTTAGTTTTTTTGTTTATGTCGACCGGTCGAGGAAATATGGCAAAAATAAGAACCCCCCTTCCCCGCCCCTACCTCTCGTTGAAACAAGGGGTCTGAGAGAGATTAATTAAATCGGGTTACGAACGACAGGAAAATGAACATTTATTATCGATATTTGTGACGAAAACGGGGCTGGGTTTGCGAGCAGATCGAGTTACGGTTTATCGTTTAGCGACACGATATTCATCCATAAAATGGGAGCGCTGTGACCTGTCAAAGTCGGTGGTCTCTTTTTATGTTTTGTTGCTTCTTTTTTTTTTTTCTCTCTCGACTCTCTATTCTGTTAATGTACGAGTGAATTTGTTGCATTATTTAATGCTTGGTTTTTAATAATTGATGCGATGCACTTTAATTGTTGGGTTATAATTTTGGGGGATTTAAATATTCATGATAATAACCGGTTTTCCACTTATCTCTTTTGCCGTTACGTAAAAATTGCAGAAAATTGGGTAATTGTGGTGTTGGTAGATTAAAAGAACCCAAAAAATGGATTTGTCTCTCTTGTTGTGAAGTAACTCACATTGAGTGGGAGATTTATGTTGTTTATATACGATTTTTCAATGGTTGTGGTTGATGTGTTGGTATTTTCAATGTTTTTTGTTTTTGAACCAATGGGAGTTACTTCATATTTAGAGAGACCAGATAAAAATGGTGAAATTTGTGCGTTTTACGAATGATATAATTGCTTTTGATGTCTTTTTAAAGGGAAAAATAAGTGTTTTGAGTGATTGCACTCCATTTTGTTTGTATCTGAGAATTGATCTTCATAAATAAGAAGGAAAATATCAAGAGGAATTTTCCTCTTTTCCCCCAGTTTTGTATTCAGCCTTCATAGGGCATATCAAGCGTTTGTCAATTGAAATTCGCAGCACGCTCGAAAAGCAGAGCAAAACTCAGACTTGTACCTTTTCACGCCCTCTGAGTGTTTGTGGGAGTAAAGTGTAACTAACATTAGACGCACGGAGGTCAAATGGTCACTTAACAACAACAACAAAAAAAATCTCACCTCAAATAAGATCCGAAATTGATCGTAGCCGACGCTTAGAGGCAGACAAAAACACATTTTTGGGCCTAAAATCACACGTAAATGTAATGAAATGAGTGTCGAGGATTTTTTTCCCCTCTTTTTCTTTAAAGTCTCTATGAGATGTGGTGTTGCGTTAATAATGGCACTTTAATTAGTGGTGGATGTGTCGAGTCGCTGTCACGAAGTTAAGTGCGTCGAGCGCATTGTGCCCGTTTTTTCGCGTGGGATACCGTCTCGTTCAAGTGGAAAATTGCAGGTTAAAACTTGTCTTCGAATCTCTATTTCTTGTCATCACCCACTTTTAAGCTGCTTACTTCAGATTAGGGAGAAGCGAGTAATTAATTTTTACTCGCGGCTCCCTTTTCTAGCTGTTAACTACCGAACCCGCCACTAGGTGGCCGGAGAACGACCGTTAACCCTTAAAAGACCCAGCCGCAATCCTTCCAATACAAAACCGCCGAATGTTAGTGCTGTCATGTGGGAGTAAAATATTCTGCTCCCTGGTGGCAAAATTTAATAATTTTTTTTTTTTTTTTTAATAGCCAAATTGGAATTTGATGTTTGAATGGAAAACAGAAAATTATAAATTTTGCATTTTTTTTAAAGTGAATTTTTGATTTAGAGAAAAATTTTAACACCAGGGGCAAATTTGAGATAAAATCATTGGACAAAAAGTAATGTTTCGCTTTAAACTATTGAAGCAGTTAATGTTACTGGCTTCTTTAGTTGTCTGCGATCGATGAATTATGTCGTTAAGGGAATGCGAAAAAAGTTGTATTGCTGTGTACATAGTATCGAGCCCCATAAAGCACACAAAGTTGTATCCGTTGGAGACCCAGGTATAGAAAGTACAAATGAGGCAAATATTTTTTCAACTACAAGTAAAATAATTGCCATAACTCGGAACGACTTTTTAATAAAAGTCGATCGGGAGTATACAATAGCATGATTATAATTCAAGTCATCAGATGTCTTTGAAAGTAATTAGGCTTAAGATAATCAGCAGCTACTCTGCCATACACGACCTGTCACAAGACATTAACAAACATGGACTTAGTACTGCAAAGTCGCATGTCGGTGCTACGACTTCGCTTTGTCAAGTCGCAGAACGACGCTTCTTTGTCACCGATTGCTTAATAATGCAAACTTTGAATTCAATTATCTCACAAAAATAATTTTAGGGAATAATATAATTCAGTATGACAATTATTTTGTATCAATTTTGGGCGATTTCATTACCCTTAAGTCGGGAGACTTTGGCAAAGTTGCACTTCACTGCTAGACTTTGCTCAGTCGACTGACAAAGTCGTCGAACGACGCTTCTTTGTCACCGACTGCTAATTCAAAAAGCACCGGCTTTGACAGCTCGTGACAACTTTACTCGATCGCAACAAAGGATTTGAGTCTGCGAAGTGGCGTGAGCGACTAGTCTGCGCGACAAAAACGACTTGCCTTGTAAATGACCCGCATTTCCTGCAGCCTGCAACAGGCAAGCGTTCAACCCTTCTTACCTTCCGCTTTGCCCGGTCGATGAATCAGAGGAAAGGTTTACTCTTAACACGATTTGTCCAGCAAATGAAATTTCCACCTTTCAGTTCGTCATTGCCATTAAATAATTGATCGACCAATTTTCAGCAACTGTTATCTATTCCTATCTTGTTTACATCTAATTATGTAATGGAATTGGTGTAATCTGGCGAAAGTCAAAACTCCGTCTTTTAAAAGTCGATGACTTCGCTATATCGGAGGACTCAAAAGGAGCAGTTGAAGGTGGGGTTCAAGTGACAATGACAAGACTCGAGTTGGTGGCAAGGCAACAGCCAATTGGCAGCTGGCAACAACATTGGTGTTTACGAGCAGTGAATGCCGGGAATTTGAATAAAAGATGGACCGGTGATGCCAAGATTTGAAACATCGATCCGTTCAGCTTTACCCAATTATTAAGGGGATTGAGGAAAGGTAAGCTTGAATTTGAAGCTGTGGATCGTGAAAAGGCCTGCACGGCTAGACTGACATCTGGTGGCATGTTTTGGAAATGCACGTCATTGATTTCGGCTTCGATGACAGTCGTCGGTCGACTGCGGGATGCTAAATGAAAAAGTGTGGTTATCGATTGGGCGAAGAGGAGTCGGAAGAAAAGCGAGCTTGAGAAGTGCAAGTGCGGTCACTTTAATGGAGATTTGCGGATTTTGCAAATTTGTAAACAAAGGGCTTCATCACTGGGTGTTGATTTCACTGACAGTTGACACTGTTTGTCAAGTTGTCAATAGTTGCAAGTGGATAATTGCGAATTTGAATTGTCAGTGCAATCTAACACTGCTTCGTCATACATTACAGTCAAATTAGATGTTATCGCTCGATGCAATCAGTTGTTGTTGCAAAGGTAACGAGAACGAAATATTAACAAAAAATTTTAAAAAAGATTATTATGGCCGGCCAAATCACGCAATATTTTTTACGGAGGTCTTAAATATTTCTGGGGGTGGATTCACTAACAAGTTAACAACATTATGAAACTCGTAACAATTAAAATTTGTTGTTATTTGCAATAATTTTCAAGATTTAACAACCATTGGAATTCACAAAAATCTTTTTATGTCAAATAACAGCGCGGTAACAACATTATAAAGCATTAAATCAAAATGGCAGTACAATTGATTTGTTCTATAGTTAAATTTGTAATATGTTGTGAACTTAACAACATTACAAAATATAAGTTGATGCATAAAAATGCTACTAAAATAATTGATAATTTAAAAAATTTCTAGAAAATTACTAATCGGTAATCGTTATTAAATCTTAAGTGAATTACGATTTTATTGCTGATTTGCAACATTGCTATCTTTACAATATTGTTGCTAGGAATGTTGTTGTTATAGAGAGAGAGGTTAAGTTTAAAATTGCCAATGACGGTTAAGGTTACACAATAAAAAATAGTAAATATCAAAATGTTGCTATCGCCGTTTTTTCGGGGAAAGGCAAAGAGGAGGAGCCACATTGGTGCAGCTGGGAGAGAAATGCATCATAAAAGCCGATATCACGTGGCACGGCTTCCGTACACTTTGAGGCAACACGCACAACGCAGGAAGTCCCAATTTGTCAGGCCTTTGGCCATAAGTTATGCCTCGCGGAACTATACATAAAAATGTTGTTGGGAAATGTATATCGGTCATTAAAAATGGATGGGGAGAGGTGAGGGTGGGTGGGTTGAGGTGCAGTGTGATTAAGGGGTTTGTTAACTGCTCTTTGTTGTTGTGTGTGGGTTGTTTCAAAAATGGTGGCTTGTGGGATTTTTTTTTTTTTTTGGAGGTGGGTTGTGGTGATGGGAATTTATTGTTGAAAGTTTTGTGGAATTTAAAATTTTGGATGGAATAAATTGAAAGCTTTTGTTTAGTTTGTCAGTGATGTATTGGGTTGTCTTGGTGTTTAAAATTTAATTTTTGGTTGGTGATGGGTGATAAAGGGTTGGCAAGTTGCACTTGGCAGGTGTGGATGAATAGAGCAAAAAATAGAGATTTTTTAAAAATTGTTGAGAGTTCAAAATTGGATGTGGAATCGATTGGATATGTATAATTTTGACAAGTGAAATGTAAACTTTATTTTTGGTTTTTATGAGCTAATTGTCACTTAATTAGTCATACACGTTCAAATCGACCACAGACAATTTTCATAAGTTGAAACATTCAAAATCAAAATTTTTTATGTTTATTGGTTTTTGAAATGTTCGATGAGGAGTGTGGAATTTTACCGACATCAAGTGACTTGCAATTTCTGTCTGCCACCAATTGGCTACAAATCAAACAACAATAACAAAGAAAGAACAAATAATTTTTACCAGGTTTTATCACTAACTTTCACATTTTTTTGAATATTTAAATTTAAACTTAATAAAGAGGTGATTTCCAAGTGTTTTTCGACGGTAAGTAAAAAGACATTTTAACAAAGTAACAACTTTTTAGCAGGGATGTGTATCGGTATCGGTATTGGTATCGGTATCGAAAAAATATCTTTATTTTTCGAGTATTGGTATTGGTAT
>JAQFZP010000827.1:0-26272 GCA_034695745.1 Geophilus truncorum | reverse complement strand
AGTTAATTATGTATTATTTGACGAGGTTACACAGCATTCACGTAAAGACGACGCTTGGATTATCATAAATAAAAAGGTACCATATTTAATTACATTTTACGTGAAAATACATCTTTTTTTTTAAGGTTTATAACATAACCGAGTACATACCTAATCATCCAGGTGGTAATGCAATACTGAGATACGCTGGCAAAGACGGCACAACAGCGGTGGAACATCAATCAGCTCATAAACGAGTTTTAAACTTCATAAAACAAACCTTAGAAAAATACTACATCGGCGATCTCAGGTTTTTCAATCAAAAAAAAAATAAAATTTAAACACAAAACATTTAAAAATCTATTTATTTCTTCTAGCAACTCCGAGGACATAAAATGACGTGTTTCCTTCGCTATACACGACACCCAGAACCCACAGAACCCACGATTCTCGTCTTGGGAGCGACGGGTGTCGGGAAAACATTACTCTTAGAAAAACTTCAAACCGTGAGGAAAAGCGATGATAACTTAATTCCCACAATTCCCACGACCGGAACTAACTTGTACACGATGAAAGTGAAGTGTAAAAAGAAATATTCGGTCATTCTTCGGGAATTAGGAGGCGTAATGGCGCCGTTATGGCGTCAGTATTTCGCCGACGGGAATGCGGTCATCTTTTTAGCCGACTCTTCGAACTCGTTCCAAGTATCAGCATCAACAATGTTATTTTTAGACGTGTTGAATCACTCTTCTTTAGAAAATTGTCCGGTTCTCCTCGTGTTTAATAAATGCGACTTAAAACACGGAGTTTTGAGTGTTGAACAAATGAGCGATGTGATGCAATTGGCGGGAATTTTGAAATGCGCCAAGCAGAAGATAACTGTTGTTGAGGCGAGTGCATTAACTGAGGAAGGATTACAAAATATTCGAGATTGGATTCAGGTCAATACGTAGAGGAAAAGAAATTAATTAGTTTAAGAGCTTGTTTTATTATTTATAGGATATTGTGAGTAAATGTTTTTGTTTTTGTGTTGATGAGTGATTTGTATTTTTGTTGTGGAAATATGCGTAAATAAAGTAATTATAAGATGTTTATTTATTTATTTAGATTTGAGTATTAAAAAAATTTTTCTATGAACTTTAAAATTAATTATTTTTGAAAATTTAGATTCTATGAGTTGGTTTATAAAACAAAGTGTTGTAAGATTAATGGACTGTTTTCCCACGCATGTAAGTTTACTAAGTATATGCAAAAATAAATTTAGCTATCGATAAAATGGTCACTGGACCCAAGTGATAAATTTAGATCGTTAAGAATGTAGTTTAGATTCAGAGGTGACCTTGCAACTGAGTTTCGTTGATTTAATTTTGTGAGCTATCATTGTTAAGATATTATCGACTTTTATAAACTACTTTTTCAGGTTTCAAGATCATTTAGTCTTTCTTGGTGTAAAGATCTCTGATTAGTTGCATTAAAAATCTTCAAAAAAACATGATTACGGTTTTCCTCTTACTGAAAATGTTGATCATTTTTAGATCAATTTCAAATCATTTTTTGATCAACTTTTCCATTTGTGATCAACTTTTTAAAGATTAATAAAATCTTGAAAAACTGTATTATAAATGACAAAATAATGTCAAAAATGACAATTAAAACTATTGACCCAGTCCACAATATGAGTTACAAATAGTTTTTAAACTTGTGAAATAGAAATAAATGTAATTTTTCAGTACTTTGGTATTTGATCAGAATTTATAATCATATTATCATTAAAAAAATAGATCATAAATTGATCACAAAATGGACTATTATGATCAAATGATCAAATTTTTATTAAAAAAAAAACTTTAAAATGACTTTAAAATGAATCTAAAAATTATCAACTTTTTTAGTAAAAGGGATCATTATGACATTATGACGTCATAGGTCACACATTGCAATTAATTGGTTACAAACGATATTTTCCACATCGAGACAAACACTATAAATAACTCATAAATCCAGACACAATTCCAATAATCATACATGGACTTTATAACACATAAACCCTAACGCCCAAAACTTAAATAAAATCCAACCAACGTCAGTATGTATCACTCATCACAAACTTTGTCTGGAATTTGAATAAACAGTCAAGACCTAAACTGGCACTAACAATTCAAACTTTGTTTACACAAAAAAAACACTTAAAACCAATCTAAAAATAAAATAAAATAAAGGCTTACAAGTTACTCAACTTCAAACAACTTCAAATTCAAACTCAAGAAAAATACCAAAATATGTTTTATTTACATTAAAAAAATGATAAAAACCATTAAAACTTTACATGACTCAAAAAGAAAAGTGATCTGGAGGCAGATAATTGAATTCCAAGGTTAAGCGACCCATATTGGAAAAATGGTTGTGAAATCATCAATTAAAGATATTTACAGATGAGTGATATTAAGATAATTACTTGGGGTTAAAATATTTATTAAATACTGTACTGAAATAAAAGGGGAAATATTTTATGATGATACTTTAAGCTTGGAAATAAAAAATTAAATAAATAAGTGCATGGTTTTCATCACGTGACAGTTAGTAGGCGTCTGCCTGGTCCAGTGAAGTGCAGAATGGACTAGGATTGCATCGAGTTGTCAGGGAACTTCTCATCATGTGGTTTTTTACTATTTTAGGTGGACTTTTAGCTTTGTTTTCCCTCATTGCTTTTTTACATAGACCTAAGGTAAGTTATCTAATTTTTTTTTAAGTTTATTTTGATAAATTTATTAATTTGATAGTCATTTTAAATAATTTTTAAATAAGGAGAAAAGTAATTTTTATATATTTTTTTTAATTAAAAAGAAATTAGGCTTAAATTTGAAAGTTTTATTAATATTCCCTGTCATTTGTTATTTTTTTTTTAAAGAAAGGTGATGGAAAGCATAAAAAAATCCCTGGCCATAAAGCAACTGATCCAATGTGAGATCTGTTAATTAGTGTTTTTATAATGTTGAATTTGGGTTGATGTTTTCTTTTGATTTAGTCAAGGCAATGCTGAAGATATAACAAAAGCTGGAGGAATGGGCAAATTTATAAGAGATCTCCATCAACAGTTTGGACCAATAGCCTCGTTTTGGGAAGGGAAGAAAATGGCTGTCAGTATTTGCACACCTGAATTCTTCAAGACACAAAAACATCTGGCAAATCAAGCATGTGAATTGCACTTCTGAGTCATATGTAAATAAACAAACAGAAGTAATGATGTCCTTGAACTCATTTTTGTAAATATACTTCTGTTTGTTTATAATATTTTCACTTTTTTTTATAATCACACCAACTATAATTCTAATTTCTATTTTCCCCAGTGGAAATTCTTGAACCATTCAGAGTTTTGACTGGTGATGATGCATTTGGACTGCTGAATGGCGAAGAAGTTGTGAAAAGAAGGAAAATCTATGACCATTACTATATGCTTAAAGGCTGCAAGAGTTACTTAGAAATTCTTAGGACTGTAAGATGTCCAAGAAAGATATTGGGAAAAGGTTTTATCTTTTTTGTTTAAAGATTGCTCATGAGTACATCAGCAAGTGGCATCATGATCTCAGTCCTGGTGACCACATTCCTCTGTCTAAAACAGTTTATACAGCAACTTTGAAAGGAATCTTGAGAACATCATTTGGAAGTTATTTTGAAAATGAAGATGTCATCAGCCACATGGAGGATTTGTGGAGCCAAGTGAGAAATATTTATTTTGGTGAGTTTTAGGAGACACTCAGTTATAAAGTGTAATTTGTATTCAAAGATTATGAACGGTATTGAAGGAGCTCCAAAACCAGAGTCACCTGAAGGGATAAAACTGCAACAAAGTAAGTTATAGCAGGGAGTTATTAGAAGAATGTATTTATTATTTATTTTCATTTCTTAGATTGTACTGAGATTCAAGACATTGTCAAACAGATTGTCCAAACAAGGCAAAAGGAAGAAAATTTAAGCGAGCAAGATCTATTTATTGATATGTTACTTGAAAATTCAACCAGAGAATCTCAACTGATGGGAGATTCAATAATGTTTATTGCAGCTGGACATGACCCTACAGGAAAAGGTTTTTTTTTTTTTTAATCTAAGACTTAAGGTATTTATTGCAAAAAACACTATTAACTTTTTAAATCCACTTTGTTTTACTTTTTCTTCATACACTATTTCCACTGCTTAACATTTAACACTTAAATTACGATACAGTATACAGCAGTTATACAGCAGTTGTAGAAAAGTGTAAAAGTTAAGATGTTTATGGAAAAGGATTCAAAGTTTATAAAATATACATAAAAGTGTTAATTTTATGAGTGTAATTAATATGCCATTGAAAATTAATAATATTCGGTACCTTTATCACTGAAAAATTATCAGGTTTTTGATTTATAAATTTCTTGTAAAACTTGTAGCTTTGCAAGAATTATAAAATTAAAATAAATCTATTGCTAAAGTTATAAGTTTACAACATCTTTATTTAACTTTTACATTCAATAAATTTGATAATTTTTCCAGTGTGTTATCATACACCAGATTGGTGTAAATATTCAAAGCTGCTAGAATTACACTTTTTAGTCATAAAACATTGTGGTGTAATTTTACACTAAATGAGTCAGTAAAGGGACAAAAGGAATTTTTACTTTTTACTGTGCACTTAATTGAATTATAATGCATTTTTTGGGCTAATAATGCCTTACATGTTTGCATTTTCGACAAATACTGTAAGATGAAATTATGAGTAAATTATAATTATTAATAAGATTTTCAAAACATTACCGGTACCGGTACCGTACTCAAAAACTCAACTGATGCAAATTGACTAAAATTCTCTACTTTATAGTTTTGACATGGCTCATGTACCAATTAATCCTAAATCCTGACATCCAAGAAAAACTTCATGAAGAGATAATTACAGTTTTAGGAGAAAGAGATGTCACACTTGAAGATGTTCCCAAGTTGAAGTAAGAAATAGAGCAAACTGCTAGCAATACTGTAATTACATTTTCAGTTGATTATAATTCTACTTCCCACCAGATACCTCCGACAAATCATCGACGAAAGCCTCCGAACCTGCCTTCTCCCAGTATGCATCGGTCGAATAACTGAAGAAGAGACAAAAGTTGGCGACTACATAATTCCTGCAAACACCAATGTCTATCAAGCATTGGGCCTAGCCGCGAATGATCCAGACACATGGCCTAATCCAGAAAAGTAGATCTTGCATATAATTCACCAGTGTTGGCATCACTACTCAATTTTTTTTAGCACACTACGCTACCCTAATTAGCATTTTAAAATTGTTACTGCTCACTGCTGTTGCAATTTCTCTTATTAATTAGATATTCCTTGCTAAATAACATACGGTATATTAATACAGAAAACACAGGGATGATGGTTGGGTTAAGATGGGAGAGAAAAGGGGAGATGAGTTATATGTAGTTATAATATAGCACACTCTTGTGACAAAAATATTTAAATCCTACAAAATCACACGTTCTTTATTTATTAAATTTTTATTTAAAATATCAAAAAGTTGTGAAAATATTTTCAACTGTTTTTAGTTTTAGCAACAGCGCGCTAATCGCCTATTTTTATATCGGAGTTACCGTTAGCGCTGGTAATTTTAGCTTAGCGAAACCAACACTGTAACTCACTAATCCTCCAAAATATAAATCAATTTCTCTTTTTTCTTCCCCGTTACTAGATTTGATCCCGACCGATTCAACGCTGCCAATTCCAAAGGCCGCAATCCATATGCATTCAAACCTTTCGGATTCGCTGGCAAGAGGCAATGTCCGGGACAAACCTTTGCCATAATACAAATAAGCGTGTATTTAGCCGAGTGGTGTCGCTACTACAAATTTAATTTGGTTCCTGATCAAACAATCAATATTGTTTGGGGTTCCATGTTGCGTCCGGAAGAGGAAGTATGGATCACAATCGAAAAAAGAGACAATTAAAGAGTGGTAGACGTAAATTTACTTTTATCAGGAATAATTGATTTTTAAAATTGCTGCCCCTTGGGTCATAAATGTTTGCCGCACCGCCATACATCTGTATGGGAAATAATCATTGGATAATATTGATTTTTTTTTTTTAATTTAATGAAGTAAAATGTGAATTAAGTAGATAATGTTATCACTCCAGTCAAATGTAATTGTAGATTTAACCGGTTAATTTAATTATTTATCAGTTGTAATAAAATGCTTTAAGTGATATTATAATAACAATAGTGTAGTGTGAGTAAGAGGATGACGAATTTATTTTCTCCTTTAATGGATACAATTGGTATCACGAAGGTCGATGTGAGAGTTTCTAATGAGGTCAGACATATTAAATTACCATGGAAAATCATTCCCCCGTCACATGATTAAACATTTTTCTATTAATCCATAGAGAATATTCAATACTATAAAATATGATTTGATGCCAAATGTGTTTCTTGGTATTTTTATATAAAGTTTAATGCTATTTGCCTTTAAAACAAACAGAATATAACCTGTTTCATTTTATGCCAGTAGATGGCAGCATCTGATAATCAACTCTATCAAAAGAATCAAGAAAATATTTTTATAGATATAAATTTACTTTAAAAATCATTTTCTTATCATTTAGAAATTTTCTTTAATTTCTAAACTTTTATTAATATAAATTAAAAATTTATTTCTTGTTATTTCTCATCAGGAATTCAATTGATGTAGTCTTGTAATATTAAATTGTACAAGTAAATTGTACAAGTACAAAAACTTTTTAAATATAATTATTATAAATTTTAATATAAAATTTTATATTTAAAAAATTATTAAATCTCATTGCCTATAAATTAAGCACTTATTGTTCCCAAAATTAAGACGCAGTAAAATTAAATCAACCTTAATTGCACGTGAATGAAAATTAACTAAACCTATAGACACAAATTACAATAAAAACAAAACCAGTGCAAAAATGTAAATAATCAGTGCAAACCTCGACCAGAAACCAGACGAGGTAGAAGTGAACAAAAAAGCCCAACAACTGACTTCAAATTGTAAGCAAAAATACAAATTCAACCATAAATCAAAACCTAACAAAAATATTTTCCAAAAAAAAAAAACCAGAATGAAAACAATGTTAGCCATCCGCATCTTTCTTTTCCTGTCAGTCTTCTCAGTAGTGTATTCAGCCTACGAAGAAAATATTGGAGTCGACCCGGACGAAAATCCGCTTTTACCCGAAGGATTCAGCGACGAGCCGCAGTCAAACTTTGGCGACGTAGATAACGACGACGGAGCAGTTCCACAGACTTCTACTAATTTTGGGGCAAATGAAAACTTAGATTTAGATTTGGTTGGGTTGTTGTCTGGTATTGATGATGGTGATGATTCTCGTAATGATGATGAACAGGACGAGCGATACGATGATGGCGATGGCGATGAAGGAGAAAGAGATGGCGATGAAGACGATGAACGCGATGATGGCGAAAACGAAACTGGCGATGATTTCGGAGACGATGATGATGATGGAGTAGACAACTACTTTAACGTAGGCACAGCGGGAGATGATAGCGGTGAAGGTGACGATGGTTACGAGGGAAGTGAAGGTGACCAGGGTTACGGGGATGACGAGGGCGGTGAAGATGGAAATGACGAGGGTTACGACGGCAGCGATCGAGACGAAGGGGGCAACCAAGATGACTCACAAGACTGGGACAATTCTAACGATGACGTCAGTATGAGTGGACGAAGTTTTCGTAGACCCGGTGGCAAGTCCGGTGGCAAGACCGGTGGCAAGACCGGTGGCAGGCCCCATAGACATCGTCATCCTCATCCCCGTCCGGGTCGTCTCGGTCGTCAAGGTCGTTACAGATACGGTGGACGAAATTGGCCCCGTGGAGAGGGACAGGGATCTATGAATATGAATATCCCACCTGCGTTAGCAGGGTAAAAGATTGTAGAATTAAAGAAATAAATAAAAATTAATTAATGTATTTAGAATTGTCGATGTATATTGAATTTTGAATGGTCAATTAAATTTCTTGAGCAATTTGCCTTTTATTTATTATTTTAAATGCATGAACTTATCATGTGTTTCGTGATACCATCTCTTCACCGAAGAGAGAACGTGTAAATCTTATAGATCAATGTTTATAAGGACTGTTGGAGAAGTTTCAAATTAAATTTAAATTCCCGCCAAATGTAAAGCAGCTCTGTAAGATCAAAGTAAAGACCGATGAATGGAGATGGATCTTAAAATTAGGTAAAATGCAGTGACCAGATTGCTGGATAAAACACATCTTTAATCCACAACTTGTGGTACAAGAGTAAGCACTTTGCCTTCTTCTTGGGGAGAGAGTACTGTACACTCAATTAAAAGAAAACTTTATGGACAAATATAGTACCTAACTAAATACAAACTACAGTAAAGCATTAACCAAATACTTACTAGAAAGTCACATTCGTTAAGTCTTTGTTTACCAATCTAAGTGGCAAGCGTCACAAACATCAGTTGTGAATACAAATTATTTTTTTAATTTAAAATTTTAATTTTTTTCTAGATATTTGATATTTTTTATACCTATTTATAATGTAGATTTACATGTTCTGAAGTTGTTTTTTTACGCTGATTGAACAGCAATTTAAAAAGTTATATGAAATGAAAATTCTTGCCCCTTAAAATCCCAGCAAAATAATTTAGTTGTTTTCATTGCAAAACCGATGCAGCCATTTACATGGACTCAGGCAGTAATTTAGTTGATTCTGACGTCAAATTTCTAACTTTCGAAGACAATGAATCATTTTGGTGAGGAAATTCAAGTTTCCATAACAACAACAACGCTTCTATTAACATCTTTCAAAAGTGTGACAATTGCCAACTTGTCGATACTTGGTGTAAGTTCCAAAATCCAGTACCGAAGGGATTAATACAAACAAAAGATACATAAACCGAAACAAATCGAATATGGAAACAATAAATCATGCGCTTAATACCAATATTAGTGTACCGTAAACAACCATGATTTTTGATTTACCGTACTATATAATTGATTGGATTCTGCTCATTTAATTAAAAAATTAAAATGTGATATATTTGAGTGAAGTGTGAAGAGAAGTGCAAACGTGTTTTAATATTTTTAAATAAAATGTGCTAAAATTGCACGTTTTACTCTCTAATTAAGTATACCGTAACTATTAATCACACAACTATAAAATCCGTAATTAAGTTTCTATTCATTTTGTCGAGCCAAAAACAACAAAACTTGCAAAATAAAATCATAACTATTCAACGTTAATTATAGTCACAAGACAAATGGCACATTAAAACAAACTTTCAGCCAGAAAATAAGAATAGTCTGACAGCTATTCTTTCATTTACAACAACAAGGAAAACACTATGTCACCTAAATTCATCTTAACTTATCTTTCCGTTTTCCTACTAATAGTGAGTTTTAGTTCATATCATAGTTTTTCCATAAGGAACCACTAACTAATGACCAAGAAAGGAACAAGATTCTAATAGAACTTAAAAACAATTATTTTTATCCTTTATCACAAAACAAATTACAGTTAAGACACACAACTCACAAGGAGAGCCTCCCAACTTAAGGATATTGAAATACGGTACCCAAACTTGATACAAAACAATTGTTATAAATTCCCTAAAATTATTTTTTTAAATACAATGAGACATAATTGAATTCAAAGTTTGCATTATTGAGGTAGTAATAAAAGTTGCACTTATTTAGTTGAGTTTAGATGAGTCCATTTTGTTTTAGACAACTTATAGGCAGCTTAACCTCTTTGATTACAATGGAAACTTTGAATTCAATTATCTCTCATTGTATTGAGCATTGAAAAAATTTTTAGGAAATAATTCCATGACAAATATTTTGAATCAATTTTTGGTGATTTTAGTACTCTTAAGTCGATACTCTCCTTGTCATTTGGTCTTTACTGTATTATAATGCTAAAAAAAGTGTTTTAATTTGTCATAAGACTGGTTCAGTGTGATTATTAATAATGAATTAATAAAAGTATTTCAACATCATATGTTTTCAGAGTATTGAAAATCCTGCAAAAAGTTTTAATTTTGGTGATGGCTTTGATGACACTTTTAATGATGGCTTCGATGACACTTTCAATGACGCTTTCAATGATGATTACAATGTCGACTTCGACAATGGTTTCGATGACAATTTCGACAATGGTTTCGATGACGATTTCAACAATGGTTTCTATGACGATTTTGATGATTATGATAAAGATGACGATGATAATAATGATGATAATTATGATAATAATGATGATGATGATGATGAAGATGATGATGACGATGATGACAATGATGATGACGATGATGATGATGATGATGGTAGTGGAATTCAAAAGACCAACAATGGCGGTGGTAATGGCAATCACAAAGAATACAGCGAGCACAAATTTGAAAGTAGAAGCTACCGTAGCGAGAGAAATGGTAACCAACCACCCAAAATTCACAGCTCGTACAAAGGTTTTCACCATCATCGAAAACGATATTACTAATCCGTCAATTGTGATTAAAAAATGAAAAATATTGTAATGAGTTAAAACTTCCATTAAAAAAGTTTATGGTGTACAATAATTGCAGCTTTGTGGTATTATGTTTTATTGTTTTACGTTACCGTACTGTATTAGTCCAAGGTTACAGTGCACATTATTCCATTCTCACAACTACATTTGCTCCCCCCCCCCATATTACACTATATTCTAGTATCCGTTTAAACGTAAAAATTACGTTATAATCAGGGTATAGGGGTTATAATCTAAACTCAGTTATAACGTCATTCTCAATTCGATCTCTAATAGAAACATTAAAAACGTGTTGCACTGTATTTCAAAAACAATTAGATCACTTGATCTACCTCTAACTGTAACTTCACAGTGAAACATTAAAAATTAGCATTCATAACCCTGAAAACGCAACGGTCTTACAATTCAAACTAAAGTGCATCTTCCTAAATTAGACCATCACGTGACCATGAAGAGTGAATCTACTCAAGACCGCGCCCCGTCAAGAGCACTTATCTTCACTCTCTTCACTTTTAACCTCGAATGGCCGTCTTTGTGTGGCTCACTGTCATTCTCGTCATTCTCATAATCATCATTGCATTTCTACAGCAAGAAAAGGTATTTGTACCCATAAAACACTTTAATTCCACTATCTGCCCTTGACCCACATTCAATTCCAAACCCAGAACATGTTGTCCACTGTGAGACACTCGATTATGTCCACTAATCAAGAGGAAGTGTTATTTTTTTTAATTTAAATTACAATTAAAAATGGCATCTTTAGGTATTACATAAATTTTTTTTCCTGTTTCCTTAGAAAAAGGAAGGACAAACACAAAATGGAATTTTGCCAAAGAAAATTCCAGGGTTAGAACCTTCAGATCCAGAGTAAGTTTGTTTATTTCTTGTTATTTTTGTTCGTAATTGTTACTTTTTTGTTATTTAGGGAAGGAAATATTCCTGATATCAGAGAAGCTGTTACCATGGCATTGTTTTTGAAGAAGTTGCATAAACAGTTTGGACCCATTGCCAGTTTTTGGGAAGGTCAACAGTTTTGCGTGAGTGTAGCTTCACCTGAATACCTCATTCAGCAGCGCCATCTGTTTAATTTGCCAGGTATTATTATTTTTTAAATTGTTGAAATAGGTGTTGATTGTTGGTGTTTCATCGTGCATTACCGGTATAGGATTTTTTTGATGAAACAGCTGAAACTTTTAGTTTGATCCAATTTCGTGTAAGTCTAACAAGGAGAGGTTCTCTACTTGTACATTACAGAATTGTTGTGATATTAATACCAAACAATTATCTTAAGTTATATTGTTTCCTAAAATTATTTTAGGTATCTCTGAATATTTTGCATCCATGTATTTACAATATTTTGAAACTGTGTTCTTCCTTTGTAATCACCCTGTGTATAGTATGTGGAATGTACAGTGTTTTAAATATAGAAACATATTTTAACACACAAAAAAAATGTACACATTGCTCATTTTCATTATGTGATATTTTCTATAAATATCACTCAACTCACAAAACTATAAAAAAAATAAGTAAGTAAGTAAGTAAGTAAGTAAGTAATTAATTAAGTAAGTAAGTAAGTAAGTAAATAAATAAATAAAAATTAAAAAAATATCATCAGTCATTTTATTAATACTCATTTGCAATAACAAAAACATCATATTGCTACATTTTAATTTTTTTATTATTTTATAAATGAGTTTCAAACTTTCTTCTAGATGAAGGTATAAAATAAATACGACTTTAGGAAAAAAATTAATTTCTCTTTTAAAATGTTTACCAAGCTAATGTGTCTAACATTTACAACATAATTGAATGTAAAGTTAGCACAACTAACTTTGAAGCTTATCTCCCCTACATGCTTAAGCTGGCTCACATTGATATGGTTCGCCAAAATTTATAACTAAATAGAAAATCTGAAAATTTGCATTCAATTATCTATTTATCTCGCAAAATATTAAGATGTGCCTAAAACAATTTCCTGAAATACGGTACTATAACTTGGTAAGACGATTGTTTGGTCTTAATCGTAATGCTCTGTGATGGACAAATAGAGAACCTCTCCTAGTGAAATTTTATTTAAAAATTGACTTCTTCCAAAAACAATTTAAATTCGGAAAAGGTAGGTTTAAACTATGTAAATTTTTAGTCATCGTTTGTAGAGAAGTCGAATCTTAGACGTACTTATAAGGCTTTAGAAATGTTATTTCTAGTTCTACGCCATTTTCCCTAGTTTTTACACAAAAATTCAACTTATTGAATTAGAACTACGGTACTTTTGTGTAGAATCTAATATCATGTTATAGTCCAAACTCCAATTACAATAACTATTTTACCTGACATTTAGAAATCTTGTCACTTTCAGCACAGTCATAAAAATATATAAAAAATTCTAACCTTATTCTGTCATTCTTCAACGCGTGACTGACACTCTCACGAAAGTTGTGTAGAATTGATCTATCGATCTAATCTTGTCCTAAATCGGTCCAAACACAGCACTTTAGTCCAAAATTTCAGCTTTTTCCCACGAACAAAACCGGCAATTTTCTTTGCGATCCATAAGTCATTAACCTGGAACTTGATCTCGCTCACTTCGAGCCATCTAGTGGAAAATCGCGAACTCGCATCAATCGACCACAAAACTAAACTCACTTTTCATTTTCAATTACGGTGAACTAAAACTTTTTTTTTTTTTTTAAGAATCAATAAACGAACAAGTCAGAATCTTTCTTCGGGACGAAAGTTTGTGTATAATAAACGGAGAAGAAGCGATAAAACGACGGCAAATCTACGATCAACATTTTCTTTCACCATCTTCAGACTTCTATTCAGACATTTTTCAAGATGTAAATTAATTTATAAAAAATCAGAAGAAATATAATAAAATAACAACTTTAATATTTTAAGATCGCTCAAGATCACATAAACAAATGGAAACATTCAGAAATCGACGATTGCATTCCCATAACCCGAAATGTCATGCAGGCAAGCATCAAAGCCATTTTGAGATCATTTTTCGGCAAAAGCTTCAAATCAGACGAAAACACCGCAAAAATAAAGCAGAAATTCGATTGGGTATGTAAGTAAACTATATTTTATTAATAAATAAAAAAAATCATTTGATAAAAAAAATACTTAAAAAAAATAAATTGAAATTTTTTTCAGCTCATCAATCATTTAGAAAATCCCGGTGTTGCTGGAAGTATCGAAGAAACAACTACGATTGAATGTATAAAAGAAATTAAAAAAAATACAATGTATACAAAAAGTAAGTGTTTTATCAACAGATATTAGAGATCTTCATGAAACAGTTGCACGCCTTTTGAACGAGCGAAAGGGTCAAGATGACAGGAAATTGTTTGCGGATGTATTGATTTGTGGCGACTTAACACACGCTCAACGAGTTTGTGACGGACTTACGTTTGTCTACGCCGGTTATGAAACAGTGGGTCGATGTAAGTTGAGTCAATGAATTTAAAATTAACTTTTTTCAATTTGTTGTTGGGAAAATTTGAAAAATAATGTATTTTTTTTTTTGCAGTGTTGGTATGGGCGATATATGAAGTTTGTTTGCACATGGATATTCAAGATAAAATTTATGAGGAGATTAACAGAGTCGTATTGAACGATAAGCCGGTTACGGTTGTTTGTGCGAGTAAACTTGTGTAAGTTGTCGCCATGTGGCTGGTGTTTGCTAGTTCTAGTTCTGTTTTTGTTTTATTTTAAGCATGGAATTGTATTTTTTGATGGTGTCAAGCATAAATATTGAAATTGACAATATGTACATATTTAAAAAAAAGTAAAAGATGACTTTAAGATAACAGTATTCGTTATGCAGCTACGAAAAACAAAAAACAAAATTTTCTTGTTACTGGCAAATTTATAGTAAACGTCTTAATAAAAACCTAATAAATTAAATAATCGATAACAAAAAAAAAATCGATTTAATTTTTTTTTTGTCGATGCATTTACATAAAAATTACATTAAAAAAATATATATATAGTTACCGGTAAGCTTATGCTATTTCATAGTTACTGTATAATTTTTCGTTTTGCAACGATAACAACACAAAACAAACTTTTCAATTCTCAATTATTTAAGTCTGGAAACGAAATTCTAGTAGCAATCTAATAAATATTTATTGCAATTTTTCTAACTTTATTTTCGATAACTACGGTAACTACGGTAACTACTATCCCGAAATTGATTTTCAATTGCAATTTACACCACGTTATTTGTCTCTTTCCAGCTATTTACGACAAGTAATTAACGAAGTAATCCGTCTACACAGCTCAGCCGAATACACTGGTCGGATAAACGAAGACGACCTACACTTGGGCGAATACACAATCCCAAATAACACCTTCATCTATCACGCATTATCCGTTATGTCCAAAGAAGATGATTACTGGTCAGATGCTGAAAAGTAAGCACTTAAAAAAGCTAATTCAAATTAAGTATACAGTATACCACTTCCCATTAATAATAAACATAACTAATCACAGGTTTAATCCCGATCGATTCAGTGCGGAGAAAAGCCAAGATCGCCACCCCTTACTATTCAAGCCGTTCGGCTTCGCTGGGAAACGCCAGTGTCCAGGGAAGAAATTCGCTTTAACGGAAATAACTATTTTTTTAGCGTCGTGGTTACGTTATTTTCAATTTAGTTTAGTACCGGGGCAAAGTTATCAATTAAATGGAGTTATACCCAAAATAGATGACGAAGTTTGGGTGAAAATTGCTCGTAGAAATACATAAGCTTGAAGTGTAAACAATTTTTCGTTAAAAAAAAAAAAAAAAAAAAAATTTAAATGTAAAGAAAATAAAAAGGAAAAATAATAAATTTTTGTTTGAAAAGGTAACATCAATACGTGTGGTAATGATGGAAAGTCGCACGTGCGTGTGTATTGAGACATGTATAGTAGCGATTGGAATAAAATAACATTTAAAAGACGTGGTTTTTGTTTTTAAGGTAGTAGAGAGTTTGTGCTACTCTCCTTTAAAAGATCCGTTACCTTAAAAAGTTACGTTATACTTTTTCTCGTAGAAAAATCATTGTAACGGGGTTGTTTAAGGTAACGAGTCATCACTTAACGAAGAGTAGCACAAACTGTCTATAAATAACTAGAGCCCGATATTTTTACAAAAATATTTTAATACTTTTTAACCATTGGCTTTCTTCTCCGTAGAACTGTGGCCATTTGCTTTTCCAATTCCTTAATTAAATTTACTGGATCGGAAATTGTTACATTTTGTGCATTTTTCGGCAAAAGACTATTCATGCATTTTTAGACAAATATGTTTTATGTCATATAAAATTTTTTATGCATTTATCTGGGCTCTAGTAATAATAATAATTGATTGCGGTACATAAACTACAATAAAAAATAAATATTTATAGAACATATTATTAAGTTACCGGTACGTTATGCAATTGTAATTTATTTTTTAAGGCATTTTATACTACACGCTATAAAAATCGTTTTATAGTGTGTTAAATGAAAATTTTTAGAATGTAAAGGTATATTTTAGTTCAGTTAAATTTCTTGTAATAATGTAAAGTGGAATAATTGATCATGTTTTTCATTATTTTTGTTTGAAGAAGTTGCATTTTTATTTAGAAACTTGAAAGTGAGTCTTGTTTGTACTGCGTTAATTATTAATGAAAAGTAATTACTAATTTAGTTTTTGTTTTTTTTTAGTAAGTCGTACGGTTGATTTTTAAATAAAAACAAAATAAAATTTATAAATAATGATCGAAATCACTGTTTTGTGGTATGGTGAAATGAGTTTTCATTAAAAATTTGGTTTAATTTTTTTTTTACAATTTAATTCCAAGTTTCCCAAAATGTTAAAAATTATAAAAATTTGAAATAATCAACCGATGTTGAATGAATAATATTAAACTTACAATAAATGCATATTCAAATAATTTAATATCACTGTAGTTGTTTATAAGTTAAAGTAAATCTTAATCCATTAAAAAAAATGCAAAATAAATAAATAAATAAATAAATAAATAAAAATTCAATAGATATTAAACCACCTGTTCGAATTTCGATCGCAAAACAAAAAAATCAAACACTCAAAATTACACCTTACACTTCTCCGAACAGGTGCATTATTTTTTTTTATCAACCTGCTGTCAATCTATTCCAGCCTCACAACAGGCCTGTAGGTACAACAACAACACAGCATCTACGACCCCATGTCACACTATGATTTGCCAAGAAAAAATATTTAAAAACTTCATGAATCCAAAAAATCCAAAATTTTATTTCTCTTTAGTCCAGACACCTAAAAATAAAAAATAAAAATCCGAAAAGTTCTACAAATCCAAGAAACCAAAAAAATTCAAACTCCCCCCCCCCCAAAAAAAAAATCCATAAAACCCAATAAATAAAAAAAAAAAACCCTCCAAAAAAAACAATAAATACAAAAAACCAAAAAAATCCAATAAATCCAATAAATCCAAAAAACCAAAAATAAAAAAAACCCAAAAATCTATAAAACCCAATAAATAAATAAATAAAAAAACAATAAATCCAATAAATCAAAAAAAACCCAATAAATCCAAAAATATCACTTAAAAAAAAAACTTCAAAAACCTAAAAATTCCAAAATTTTATTTCTTCAGTCTAGACCCCTAAAAATCCAATCAAAAAAATCCAAAAAAAAAACAGAAAAAATCCAAAATTTTATTTCCGATAGTCCCAACCCCTAAAAATCAAAACCCCTTTTTAAAAAACCTAAACAAAGCTTCCACATTGTATACGCTGACAATAAAATAACGTAAATAAAAACAGATCGGACTAAAGAAGCAATCGTAACCTTGACCCATTACACCATCGACTTATTCTGCAGTGGACTAAACGTGTCCAATGGATTGTGTTTGTGTGTATTCCACATGCATGAATTTCTATAGCAACAGGCGGTTCGGTTGTCCAGGAGCTTCGATTCAAAAACACAAACATAATGCCATAGTCCAATTTCGGCCGTGTACTAAGCTTCATGTTGCCCCGTTAAGTGGCTGTCCTCTCACCAGAGAGAGATGATAATGAATTTCATTTTAGGGTTATTTTTCCTTGTGGTTTCTGTTGTCGTCGTCATCAGGAAACGAAGGGTAAGTGGCGTCAATTATTCACTTTTTGTTATTTTTTTTGTTAGAGTTGGAGTTTTGAATTTAATAAATTGGTTTTTAAAATTGTAAAACTTGTAACAAAATTTTTTAAATTAATTTTTTGTATTTTGGTGATATTTGGGGTTTTTGTTTGAAGAAAATTAAAAATAAAATTTTTTTTTTTTTTATTTAGTTCGAATTATCAAATTGGTTTTTATAAGTTGTAACAAAATTTTTTTGTATTTTTATGATATTATTTTGGGTTTTTTTTGAGAAAATTATAAATAGGATTTTTGGGGTTTTAAATTTCCATTGAAACTGTTTTTAATTTTGATATTTTAATTTTTTATTATTTTTTAAGTTAAATTTTAATTTTATTGATTAAAATATCAGTTAAAAGTTGCTTTTCGACAGAAATTGATGGCATGTAATTATTTTTGTATTCAGTAGGACATTACCATGGTAACTAATGGTTTAACACTAGATTTGTTACTTCATACTTGCTTTTAGTATAATTTGACAATATAAAAATTGATTGTATTATTTTTTTTTAAATAAAAAAGTAAAAAACATTTCTAAAAAAATATTAATAAAAATAATATTTTTCCATTAATTCAATTATTATAGAATAGAGAAAAGGTTTTCAATGGCATTTCAACCTGTATTCCTGGGATGACGCCAACAGATCCACAGTGAGTTGGCTTTCCCTCAAAACACAACGCTTTCCTGCAAAGCATGAAAACTCAAATTTCGATTTTCCCCTATATTTAGAGATGGAAATTTCCCCGATATCGTTAAAACCGGAAGTCTTTCTGACTTTTTGCGTGACATTCACGAGAATTATGGAAACATCGCGTCATTTTGGGAGGGAACGAAGCTGTCAGTGAGCACCGCTGCCCCTAATTTATACAAAGAACAAGCTGATCTCCAGTCATTGCCAGGTTTTAAAGTTAAATTTACAGTTTTTTCAATTTCGTATTAAAGGAAAAATGTTTGTGTTTGTTTTGCAGACAGTTTTAATGAGTTGTTTCGCCCTTTATGTGGAAATGACTGTTTCGCTATCGGAAATAGCGCCAGAGCACGCCAATTCAGGGATATTTACGACCCGTATTTTCAGACAACGGCCAATTGGCTTTTTTTCGATACTTTTGTCGAAGTAAGAAATTGATGTTGTTTTTGTGGAATTTTGAGTGTTTTTTTTTTTTTTTTTTTTAATTAATTTATGAGTTAACTGTTTTAATTTCAGATTGCAAATGAGTATGTCGTGAGGTGGAGAAATTTAAACCCTGATGACCATATCCCGCTTTTGAATACAATGCTGCAAATTACAATGTCTGCTCTTACTAGACCTCTTTTTGGTAGTTATTTCAAAAATACTGAAAAGTTGGAGAAGTTTAAAACGAAAACTGACGAAGTGAGTAGAGTTTTAAGAGTTTTGGTGGGAATTTTGATGTTTACTGTTATTTTCTATTGAATTATCTTTTTATTTTATGTTTGTAATTTAGAAGTTTTATTTTCTATATGTGCGCTCTGAGAAGAACCCTGTGTTTTGGAAACTCGCCACCAGATAGCACTGTTATTAGTGTTTATTTATGCTGTTTTTCTACTCACAACTTGCAGCAAGATTTTTATCTTTAGTGTTTAACGATTGCCGCGATTATTTAATATTAAAAGTTACAAATTTTTCTGCAAGTTATGAACAAAAAATGTCATTTAAATGTATTATTAACGGCGTGATCTGATGGGGATCTCTCAAAACACACGAATCTAAATATGTGTTTTAAATGTAAATTTACTGATTATTTAGTATTTTGTATATTTTTTAGGATCTATAAGTGTCTTTACACCTTTTGATCCTCTTAAACCACAACTTTTATCATCTTTATCTCTAGATTTTCAAATACCTCCAATCTCCTCCCGAACCCAACAGCGAAGAAGACAAAACATACAAAGAAAGTAAGAAATTTCAATTTAAAAAAATTTAAAAAACGAAATAAATATCTAAAAACATCTTCCAGACATCGAGGGAGTTAGAGACATCATAAAAGATGTAATCGAGCAACGTCGCGCAGAAGGAGCCGAAGAGCCATCGACATTCTTGGACCTCTTACTCCAACAAGACATGACGGACGAGCAAAGAATCGGAGATGCCCTAGTGTTTTTGTCAGCCGGTTACGTCACCACCGGTCAGCTTTTGACCAACGTCATTTACCTACTAACCCTTTACGAAGAAGCTCAAGAAAAAGTTTACCAGGAAGCAGTCAAAGTGCTCGGCGAAGAACGAATCACGAGAGGAAAAATAGGGGAACTAAAGTAAGGAAATAGAAAATTTTCATGTTAAGTGTTAGGGTTAAAGAGATATCTCAATTCTCAGTCAAAAGTCTAAATTTGGAAAATTCCATCAAATTACTCACAGTTTTACATTTAATATACAGTCAACTCCCTCATATCCGGACATAGGGCGGGACTGGAAATAGTAGAAAGATATGAGAGCTGGCCAGGTAAGAGAGTATTCAGTGTAGGAAAACATTAAAAAGGGCCGAGACTTTTGGCCGGATAAGAGAGCTAGCCGAATATCAGTAGGTCCGGACATGGGGGAGTGGACTGTATATCATTTTTCATAAAAAAAAAAAAAAAATTTCCCCATTATTTTTCATGAAAATTCATGTTTCCATCATCATTTCAGATACTTACGTCAAGTAATCAACGAAACCCTTCGCTTCATCCCGGGCGCCGATTTCCTCTTCCGCGTCGCGGATAAAGAAATGAAAATCGGCGGCTACAAAGTCCCACCAGGCACCAACTTATACCAAAGTCTATGCGTCAGCTTCGACGACCCCTACCATTTCCCAGACCCAGACAGGTAAAACAAAACACCAAACCCCTAACTCCAACCAAACTCATCCAAAAACTTTCCCAGATTCGACCCAGACCGATTCGGCGAAGCGAAATGTAAAAAACAACACCAATTTGCATTTAAACCCTTCGGTTTCGCTGGCGGCCGCCAATGCCCCGGTGCGAACTTCACATACATGGAAGCAACGGTGTTCCTCGCCGAATGGTGTCGCCAATTCGAGTTCCACGTTGTCCCCGGTCAGTCCGTGAGTTACATCCACGGTCTCGCCACTCGACTTGCGGACGAAGTTTGGGTGACGCTGATCCCACGCAATCAGTAAGCCTAATTCAAGCCCGATTCACGCTCAAAATCAAATCAAACATCGTAAAATTCACATTTTTTGAGTATAACATGTTTGAAACATGTCACTAATACCTTGATTCTTTTCAGCGTAGAAGTATGTGTACAAATATAATGGAATTGGTCAAGCCGAGTCCGGTGCAGTTGTCGAAGGACGAAGAGAAGTTAGGATTAATTACTATCAAGTTGTAAATCAATGTTTAATTAACATCAATTAATAAGTGCATGGTTTTCTCTCTACAAAAGTCTAACTTGTACGTGTTTTATGTTTTTGTGAAATACTCGTTATTTACTGCTCATTATCTGTATCTGTATGATTTGAGATTATGGATTATTAAATGTATTTTAAAAATCGATTTTACGCTATTTTTGTTATTTTTGTTAACTTGTTTTGTTGTCGCACATGAACAGGTGTTGGAAGAATAAATTTGGAATTTTTCCTGTTAAGTGACGTTTGGTGCTGTGATGTACAGTTTGGAATCAGTTTTGAGTTTAGTGTTCAACATGTCAGTCACGTTAGGCAAGTGGAATTTCGAGTTACCAAAAGTAACGTGGGATTTGGACTTTTTCGAGTTGTTTATAGCTGCGAATTTGTTTCTCATCGGCATCGTAATGCTTATGAAAACCGTAAAAAAAAAAGTTTTTTAATGTTTGGTTTAAGGTTTAATTTGTTTTTATAATTCTTTCTTAGATTGATGCGAAGAAATTCAACGCAAGGTTGAAGAAAAAAGAAACGGAAGAAGCAAAAAAACCCAAGGAAAGTTAAAAAAAAAAATTTAACTCACCTTCAACCAATGTAATTTTAGGTTTTATACTTTTATCTGCCATATTGTGTGTAAAATACTAAATTTGTAAACACAGCACCGTGTTAATACAACTTGTGTCATTAAATACTTAGTATTCAATACAATTATTTTGAAATTTTATCTATAATTTTATACCATGTTATAAATGAGTCACATCAATCACAATCTCATTAATCTTCATCAGTCACAAATTTCACAAAACACTTTTTTTTTTAAAAAATCTCAATTTGATCAATCACAAACTACATTTTAATCCTGAAGCACGGAGTTCAGTCAATCTTAAAATGGAGCTATACATCGAAGTATTTGTGTACGTAACCCTAATCATGGTGGCTGTGTCACTTTTTCAAAAATGGGTAAGTGAAAACTCACTTTTATTTTCCATTTATAATTTATAAATCCGTTCTTAAAAAATTATTCTTAACATTTTACCACTAGATGGAGAAATTAAGAGTTCGCAGAATTGAAAGAGAGTAATGAAATCTGACGAATGACATTTTATGTGAAAAACGCACTGGAAATTGGTTTTGATTTAGAGTTTTTGTAGAAAGATATTTTGAAATAATAAGTAATTTTGTACTTAATTTAACTTGTTCACATTTTCCTGTCTCTGAATGCGATACGAGGAACTCGATCAGGAAACATCAGAATGTTGTACACCTGTTTCATCGGTGCGTCATTCGGATTGTATTCAAGCTTGAAGTTTTGCACAATGCGACACAGAAGGACAAACAGATCTTGTTCCGCGAAACGACGACCTATAAAAAATATTAAATCATAAAAATTGAAAATAAAAACAATTTTTTTCTATACCTGCACAAGTTCGAATTCCATGACTAAACGGTGTCATTAGAAAAGGATCTATGCGTTTCGAGTCGTTGATCCATCGTTCAGGTTTAAATTCGTGAGGATTTGGGAACGTTTCGCTCCAGTCAAACGCTATCATGTGGTTCAAATCAACGGCAGTCTGAAATAAACAAATAAATAATTTTTTCCTTTTTAATATTAATCCTAATTTTCCTTACCCTAGCTGGAACTTCGTAGTTACTTAACACTAAATCCTTGGCAGTTATTCTCGACGCCTCAGTACCCGTAGGAAACAGCCTGAAAATGGATTTTAAATAATCAATTTCTTTACTCTAAATTCTTATGATCAGTTTTTAAAAATCAAGTGAACTGAACTGGTTTATTATTAATTATGAATCTACTCATCACAAATAATAATTAATCGTCGTCAAATAATTTTCAGACACGTTAAATTTTATAAAAACTACCTAAAGCACTCTACCTAAAGCATTCTTTGACACATGCTCTCAAATAAACCATTTTATCGAGTATTTCTTCTGTGATTGGTTCATTCGGAGACATCAACCCGTTAATCTCCTCATAAAGCTTTTCCTGGACATCCAGATTCGAGCTTAAGCAGTACAAATTACATACAGCTGCTGGTGATGACTGTTTATAAACAAAACAAAAAAATTAGCCACTATATCTATTAAATATTCCAACCCAAGTCTTACGGTACTTAATCCATCGACAAGCATCGAGAAACAAAGTATAAAAACATCTCGATGACTTAATTCGGGCAGAGAAAGCAGATAATGTAGAAATCTTCCATTTTTACCTTCGACTTCAAGATCGGGTGAATTTTTTACACGATCGATCGCATCGTTTATAAAATTCGTGATGTGTCTATTTTTGTATTCAAAGTATTAACTTCAAATTTCAACACTAGGGAATAAAAACATTAAAAATTACTTGAGAAATAAATCTTCTGCTTTGACAAATCGTCTCCACATGGGTAATGGTAGAAAACGGTATAACTGTAGAGAAAATTTCATGCGAGTCGAACAATCAAAAACAGTTAAATTTGCATCGATCATTTCTTGAATTTTCGCTTCATTTCGTTCTTGATCGAAACATCCCAGTGAAGATTCGAGAAAAATTCGACTTGCACCTAAAAAAAAAATTTTGAATTACTAAAGATGTATATAAATACAGTAAATGTCGAATTTATACCTTCAAAAACCCACTTCGACATAAGCGCAGATAAATTCCCAACGTAGTCATTTTTATTCTTCCTTTTCTTAATTTCGTTCACCAATTCATCGGCTGTTTCATCAACAGTTGGTAAATACGATCTAACGATGTGTGGTTTCATCACAAACTGCTGAATGCCTTTTCGTAACCGGTACCATTCCTCGCCATTCCTTTAAAAAAAAAATTTAGTATTTATAAAAAAGTATCTAAATACAAATTAATTAAAAATTTAATACAAGTTTCCAAGTCCCACGTTCAATTTCTTCATTCTCCGATAAATTTCCATGGGTTCTTGTAACGGAAGAATGTTCGGAGTCTTTCCCTCGGTAGCGTAAACCTTACGAACATCATTGACATCAAATAAATGAATTACAGAATTGCCCGCTATGTTTTCTTTCACGATATTTCCGTACTGATTTTTCAATTTTTTCAATGTTTCGTGATATTTATCGACAGAATAAAATCCTATAAAAATAAAAATTTCTAAAACTCGATTAAATTTTAATGTTTTTAAAAACTTACCGAATTTATATAACAACAAATTCCCAAAAAGCGGCCAATTCCGAGGTCCGGGAATTTCTTTGAAGGATCTAATTGATGAAGCCATGTTCAGCACACCTAAACACACAAAATAAAGTTATAATTTATCAATTTCTTATCTATCATGTCGTTACTCACACATAAACTTCGAACTTCCACCTTTAACCAAAATAGATAAAATAAATTTTACAAAAAATTTAAAGTAAGAATATTTCGATTTTCTTTAATTATCTATACAAATAGTGTATGAGGATAAATAATTTTCGGATAATGATATATAACTTAAGTGTTTAAATAAACAGAACAAATCGTAAGGAATGTTAATCAGTTCAGTTTTCTTACGACATTTTATACATGCATAATTTTTCTCTTTAAAAAACTCTAAATAACAAGAAATTTTTTATAGAAAAGTTTCTTTACGATAATTTAAATTACAAATCTTCAGTTATCGGTTTAAACATATCTAAATAAGGCAATATCCTCCGCATCTGCTGTTCGTGGACCTCGTTTCTGACACAGTGATTCCGTGATATTCATCCGCTTCCCATAAACCAGGCGTTTGAATGATCTAAAATGTTGTTGTTGTTTTTAGATTTGTTAATTTTAATTTTAATGTTTTTAAAAATTAATTACTTTTTCAACGAGTTCTTCGAATGCACATTGAACTCCGTCTCGGGTTTTCGCACTCGCTTCGATGAAAAGCATCGAGTGTTTTCGTGCGAATTTCGTTCCTTCTTCAACCGATACATTCCGTAGATGTTCCTAATTATTAAATTGATAAAAACCGAAAATTTAAAAAATATCTATAAAAATCGATTAAAGATTTTTTTCCATAGGAAAATGTCGAAATTTACTTTGTCTTTTTTATTTCCCACCAGCATTTTAATTACTTCCGTCCTAGTCGAGTACGTTTCTAACTCATTCAACCACATATCGAGTTTTGTGAAAGAGTTTCTATTACTCACATCGTAAACTATCAAAGAAATAAATATAATTCAATTTAATTTTCTTTAACGTATTATTTCTTTATTTTTTTTTACCTAAAATAACACCCTGCGCACCTCTGTAATAACTAGGTGTTAATGTTCGAAATCTCTCTTGACCAGCTGTATCCTAAATTTCAAAAAAATTAAAATAAAAATTAAAACGCATTTTTCTAAATATTTTTTTTTTTAATCTAAAACTTACCCATATTGCTAATTTAGCTTTATTCCCATCAACAGTGATGGTTTTCACCTTAAAATCAACACCTGTAATTTAATATTAATATTTTTAATATTTTTCAGTAAATTTCGTGCAATTTTCACGCGTTATTTGATACCAATAGTTGCTGGCAGTTCCGGGTCAAAAGTATCATCGGTAAATCGTAATAATAAACTGTAAAAAAACATGATATTCGATAAAATTCAATTTCATACATCAAAATCTTTGGTTTACCTCGATTTGCCAACCCCACTCTCACCAATAATGAGGATTTTTAATGTGGTAAGGATGGAGTCGTCATCCATTGCGATTTCTACGATAAAAACAACGTCAATAAACGTGTCAAATGTTGCGAAATACGGTAATTTGAATTAGTCACTCACAATTACAACTGACTCGCGATACTTTTGTGAAGTAAACCTAAATTTGTAGAGTTCATAGGTAACTTGGAGTCAGATACAAATGACGTCATTTCCAGACACGTTGATTTTTGGGATGAAGAAAAAAACCTGATTCAGTTCGAATATCGCTATAAAATCGACTGATTCTTGTTTTTAGCCCTTGTTTGAATCTTAAATGATGGGAGAAACGCAAACGCGTTTTCCCTACAAAAATTAAAGGTCGAACTAAATGGTGAAATTGAAAATTGCATAAACGAATTACGTAATTGTGATTGTTTAATTCTTTATTACGTTGTTGGAATAATTATTTTAAACTTGGTTTTTGTGATAAAATAAAGAAGTACATTATTTTAGTATTTTAATTTCGTATTTTTGATCACGTGACGGCAGGGACTAAAATGAGGAACCTGAGGAACGGGAGGAACGGAACGGA